>JAKRYI020000057.1:0-181796 GCA_022379115.2 Bauhinia variegata
AGCATTTGGTCCAAGAATCATCTAAACTTGACCAAGTTCGTCCATTTTGGTCTTTCTTCGTTTCGACTAGCTTCAAACTTAACCAAAGCCAAATGTCAAGCATAGATTGATGTAATATGACACAATAAACCATGTGGAGAAGTTTGAGACCAACGAAGAGCAGATTTGGTCCAAGAATCATCCAACTTGACCAAGTTCGTCCATTTTGTTTGGTTTCTTCGTTTCGACTAGCTTCAACCTTAACCAAAGCCAAATGTCAAGCATAGATTGATGTAATATGACACAATAAACCATGTGGAGAAGTTTGAGACCAACGAAGAGCCATTTGGTCCAAGAATCATCCAACTTAACCAAGTTCGTCCATTTTGGTCTTTCTTCGTTTCGACTAGCTTCAACCTTAACCAAAGCCAAATGTCAAGCATAGATTGATGTAATATGACACAAAACCATGTGGAGAAGTTTGAGACCAACGAAGAGCCATTTGGTCCAAGAATCATCCAACTTGACCAAGTTCGTCCATTTTGGTCTTTCTTCGTTTCGACTAGCTTCAACTTAACCAAAGCCAAATGTCAAGCATAGATTGATGTAATATGACACAATAAACCATGTGGAGAATTTGAGACCAACGAAGAGCCATTTGGTCCAAGAATCATCCAACTTGACCAAGTTTGTCCATTTTGGTCTTTCTTCGTTTTGACTAGCTTCAACCTTAACCAAAGCCAAATGTCAAGCATAGATTGATGTAATATGACACAATAAACCATGTGGAGAAGTTTGAGACCAACGAGAGAGCCATTTGGTCCAAGAATCATCAACTTAACCAAGTTCGTCCATTTTGGTCTTTCTTCGTTTCGACTAGCTTCAACTTAACAAAGCCAAATGTCAAGCATAGATTGATGTAATATGACACAATAAACCATGTGGAGAAGTTTGAGACCAACGAAGAGCCTTTGGTCCAAGAATCATCCAACTTGACCAAGTTCGTCCATTTTGGTCTTTCTTCGTTTCGACTAGCTTCAAACTTAACCAAGCCAAATGTCAAGCATAGATTGATGTAATATGACACAATAAACCATGTGGAGAAGTTTGAGACCAACGAAGAGCCATTTGGTCCAAGAATCATCTAACTTGACCAAGTTCGTCCATTTTGGTCTTTCTTCGTTTCGACTAGCTTCAACCTTAACCAAAGCCAAATGTCAAGCATAGATTGATGTAATAATATGACACAATAAACCATGTGGAGAAGTTTGAGACCAACGAAGAGCCATTTGGTCCAAGAATCATCCAACTTAACCAAGTTCGTCCATTTTGGTCTTTCTTCATTTCGACTAGCTTCAACCTTAACCAAAGCCAAATGTCAAGCATAGATTGATGTAATATGACACAATAAACCATGTGGAGAAGTTTGAGACCAACGAAGAGCCATTTGGTCCAAGAATCATCCAACTTTACCAAGTTCGTCCATTTTGGTCTTTCTTCATTTCGACTAGCTTCAACCTTAACCAAAGCCAAATGTCAAGCATAGATTGATGTAATATGACACAATAAACCATGTGGAGAAGTTTGAGACCAACGAAGAGCCATTTGGTCCAAGAATCATCCAACTTTACCAAGTTCGTCCATTTGGTCTTTCTTCATTTCGACTAGCTTCAACCTTAACCAAAGCCAAATGTCAAGCATAGATTGATGTAATATGACACAATAAACCATGTGGAGAAGTTTGAGACCAACGAAGAGCCATTTGGTCCAAGAATCATCCAACTTTACCAAGTTCGTCCATTTTGGTCTTTCTTCATTTCGACTAGCTTCAACCTTAACCAAAGCCAAATGTCAAGCATAGATTGATGTAATATGACACAATAAACCATGTGGAGAAGTTTGAGACCAACGAAGAGCCATTTGGTCCAAGAATCATCCAACTTGACCAAGTTCGTCCATTTGGTCTTTCTTCATTTCGACTAGCTTCAACCTTAACCAAAGCCAAATGTCAAGCATAGATTGATGTAATATGACACAATAAACCATGTGGAGAAGTTTGAGACCAACGAAGAGCCATTTGGTCCAAGAATCATCCAACTTTACCAAGTTCGTCCATTTTGGTCTTTCTTCATTTCGACTAGCTTCAACCTTAACCAAAGCCAAATGTCAAGCATAGATTGATGTAATATGACACAATAAACCATGTGGAGAAGTTTGAGACCAACGAAGAGCCATTTGGTCCAAGAATCATCCAACTTTACCAAGTTCGTCCATTTGGTCTTTCTTCATTTCGACTAGCTTCAACCTTAACCAAAGCCAAATGTCAAGCATAGATTGATGTAATATGACACAATAAACCATGTGGAGAAGTTTGAGACCAACGAAGAGCCATTTGGTCCAAGAATCATCCAACTTGACCAAGTTCGTCCATTTTGGTCTTTCTTCATTTCGACTAGCTTCAACCTTAACCAAAGCCAAATGTCAAGCATAGATTGATGTAATATGACACAATAAACCATGTGGAGAAGTTTGAGACCAACGAAGAGCCATTTGGTCCAAGAATCATCCAACTTAACCAAGTTCGTCCATTTTGGTCTTTCTTCATTTCGACTAGCTTCAACCTTAACCAAAGCCAAATGTCAAGCATAGATTGATGTAATATGACACAATAAACCATGTGGAGAAGTTTGAGACCAACGAAGAGCCATTTGGTCCAAGAATCATCCAACTTTACCAAGTTCGTCCATTTGGTCTTTCTTCATTTCGACTAGCTTCAACCTTAACCAAAGCCAAATGTCAAGCATAGATTGATGTAATATGACACAATAAACCATGTGGAGAAGTTTGAGACCAACGAAGAGCCATTTGGTCCAAGAATCATCCAACTTAACCAAGTTCGTCCATTTGGTCTTTCTTCATTTCGACTAGCTTCAACCTTAACCAAAGCCAAATGTCAAGCATAGATTGATGTAATATGACACAATAAACCATGTGGAGAAGTTTGAGACCAACGAAGAGCCATTTGGTCCAAGAATCATCCAACTTAACCAAGTTCGTCCATTTGGTCTTTCTTCATTTCGACTAGCTTCAACCTTAACCAAAGCCAAATGTCAAGCATAGATTGATGTAATATGACACAATAAACCATGTGGAGAAGTTTGAGACCAACGAAGAGCCATTTGGTCCAAGAATCATCCAACTTAACCAAGTTCGTCCATTTTGGTCTTTCTTCATTTCGACTAGCTTCAACCTTAACCAAAGCCAAATGTCAAGCATAGATTGATGTAATATGACACAATAAACCATGTGGAGAAGTTTGAGACCAACGAAGAGCCATTTGGTCCAAGAATCATCCAACTTTACCAAGTTCGTCCATTTTGGTCTTTCTTCATTTCGACTAGCTTCAACCTTAACCAAAGCCAAATGTCAAGCATAGATTGATGTAATATGACACAATAAACCATGTGGAGAAGTTTGAGACCAACGAAGAGCCATTTGGTCCAAGAATCATCCAACTTAACCAAGTTCGTCCATTTTGGTCTTTCTTCATTTCGACTAGCTTCAACCTTAACCAAAGCCAAATGTCAAGCATAGATTGATGTAATATGACACAATAAACCATGTGGAGAAGTTTGAGACCAACGAAGAGCCATTTGGTCCAAGAATCATCCAACTTACCAAGTTCGTCCATTTTGGTCTTTCTTCATTTCGACTAGCTTCAACCTTAACCAAAGCCAAATGTCAAGCATAGATTGATGTAATATGACACAATAAACCATGTGGAGAAGTTTGAGACCAACGAAGAGCCATTTGGTCCAAGAATCATCCAACTTAACCAAGTTCGTCCATTTTGGTCTTTCTTCATTTCGACTAGCTTCAAACTTAACCAAAGCCAAATGTCAAGCATAGATTGATGTAATATGACACAATAAACCATGTGGAGAAGTTTGAGACCAACGAAGAGCCATTTGGTCCAAGAATCATCCAACTTTACCAAGTTCGTCCATTTTGGTCTTTCTTCATTTCGACTAGCTTCAACCTTAACCAAAGCCAAATGTCAAGCATAGATTGATGTAATATGACACAATAAACCATGTGGAGAAGTTTGAGACCAACGAAGAGCCATTTGGTCCAAGAATCATCCAACTTGACCAAGTTCGTCCATTTTGGTCTTTCTTCATTTCGACTAGCTTCAAACTTAACCAAAGCCAAATGTCAAGCATAGATTGATGTAATATGACACAATAAACCATGTGGAGAAGTTTGAGACCAACGAAGAGCCATTTGGTCCAAGAATCATCCAACTTACCAAGTTCGTCCATTTTGGTCTTTCTTCATTTCGACTAGCTTCAACCTTAACCAAAGCCAAATGTCAAGCATAGATTGATGTAATATGACACAATAAACCATGTGGAGAAGTTTGAGACCAACGAAGAGCCATTTGGTCCAAGAATCATCCAACTTAACCAAGTTCGTCCATTTTGGTCTTTCTTCATTTCGACTAGCTTCAACCTTAACCAAAGCCAAATGTCAAGCATAGATTGATGTAATATGACACAATAAACCATGTGGAGAAGTTTGAGACCAACGAAGAGCCATTTGGTCCAAGAATCATCCAACTTAACCAAGTTCGTCCATTTTGGTCTTTCTTCATTTCGACTAGCTTCAAACTTAACCAAAGCCAAATGTCAAGCATAGATTGATGTAATATGACACAATAAACCATGTGGAGAAGTTTGAGACCAACGAAGAGCCATTTGGTCCAAGAATCATCCAACTTAACCAAGTTCGTCCATTTTGGTCTTTCTTCATTTCGACTAGCTTCAACCTTAACCAAAGCCAAATGTCAAGCATAGATTGATGTAATATGACACAATAAACCATGTGGAGAAGTTTGAGACCAACGAAGAGCCATTTGGTCCAAGAATCATCCAACTTACCAAGTTCGTCCATTTTGGTCTTTCTTCATTTCGACTAGCTTCAAACTTAACCAAAGCCAAATGTCAAGCATAGATTGATGTAATATGACACAATAAACCATGTGGAGAAGTTTGAGACCAACGAAGAGCCATTTGGTCCAAGAATCATCCAACTTTACCAAGTTCGTCCATTTTGGTCTTTCTTCATTTCGACTAGCTTCAACCTTAACCAAAGCCAAATGTCAAGCATAGATTGATGTAATATGACACAATAAACCATGTGGAGAAGTTTGAGACCAACGAAGAGCCATTTGGTCCAAGAATCATCCAACTTAACCAAGTTCGTCCATTTTGGTCTTTCTTCATTTCGACTAGCTTCAACTTAACCAAAGCCAAATGTCAAGCATAGATTGATGTAATATGACACAATAAACCATGTGGAGAAGTTTGAGACCAACGAAGAGCCATTTGGTCCAAGAATCATCCAACTTAACCAAGTTCGTCCATTTTGGTCTTTCTTCATTTCGACTAGCTTCAACCTTAACCAAAGCCAAATGTCAAGCATAGATTGATGTAATATGACACAATAAACCATGTGGAGAAGTTTGAGACCAACGAAGAGCCATTTGGTCCAAGAATCATCCAACTTAACCAAGTTCGTCCATTTGGTCTTTCTTCATTTCGACTAGCTTCAACCTTAACCAAAGCCAAATGTCAAGCATAGATTGATGTAATATGACACAATAAACCATGTGGAGAAGTTTGAGACCAACGAAGAGCCATTTGGTCCAAGAATCATCCAACTTACCAAGTTCGTCCATTTTGGTCTTTCTTCATTTCGACTAGCTTCAAACTTAACCAAAGCCAAATGTCAAGCATAGATTGATGTAATATGACACAATAAACCATGTGGAGAAGTTTGAGACCAACGAAGAGCCATTTGGTCCAAGAATCATCCAACTTAACCAAGTTCGTCCATTTTGGTCTTTCTTCATTTCGACTAGCTTCAACCTTAACCAAAGCCAAATGTCAAGCATAGATTGATGTAATATGACACAATAAACCATGTGGAGAAGTTTGAGACCAACGAAGAGCCATTTGGTCCAAGAATCATCCAACTTAACCAAGTTCGTCCATTTTGGTCTTTCTTCATTTCGACTAGCTTCAACCTTAACCAAAGCCAAATGTCAAGCATAGATTGATGTAATATGACACAATAAACCATGTGGAGAAGTTTGAGACCAACGAAGAGCCATTTGGTCCAAGAATCATCCAACTTAACCAAGTTCGTCCATTTTGGTCTTTCTTCATTTCGACTAGCTTCAACCTTAACCAAAGCCAAATGTCAAGCATAGATTGATGTAATATGACACAATAAACCATGTGGAGAAGTTTGAGACCAACGAAGAGCCATTTGGTCCAAGAATCATCCAACTTACCAAGTTCGTCCATTTGGTCTTTCTTCATTTCGACTAGCTTCAACCTTAACCAAAGCCAAATGTCAAGCATAGATTGATGTAATATGACACAATAAACCATGTGGAGAAGTTTGAGACCAACGAAGAGCCATTTGGTCCAAGAATCATCCAACTTAACCAAGTTCGTCCATTTTGGTCTTTCTTCATTTCGACTAGCTTCAACCTTAACCAAAGCCAAATGTCAAGCATAGATTGATGTAATATGACACAATAAACCATGTGGAGAAGTTTGAGACCAACGAAGAGCCATTTGGTCCAAGAATCATCCAACTTAACCAAGTTCGTCCATTTTGGTCTTTCTTCATTTCGACTAGCTTCAACTTAACCAAAGCCAAATGTCAAGCATAGATTGATGTAATATGACACAATAAACCATGTGGAGAAGTTTGAGACCAACGAAGAGCCATTTGGTCCAAGAATCATCCAACTTAACCAAGTTCGTCCATTTTGGTCTTTCTTCATTTCGACTAGCTTCAACCTTAACCAAAGCCAAATGTCAAGCATAGATTGATGTAATATGACACAATAAACCATGTGGAGAAGTTTGAGACCAACGAAGAGCCATTTGGTCCAAGAATCATCCAACTTAACCAAGTTCGTCCATTTTGGTCTTTCTTCATTTCGACTAGCTTCAACCTTAACCAAAGCCAAATGTCAAGCATAGATTGATGTAATATGACACAATAAACCATGTGGAGAAGTTTGAGACCAACGAAGAGCCATTTGGTCCAAGAATCATCCAACTTAACCAAGTTCGTCCATTTTGGTCTTTCTTCATTTCGACTAGCTTCAACCTTAACCAAAGCCAAATGTCAAGCATAGATTGATGTAATATGACACAATAAACCATGTGGAGAAGTTTGAGACCAACGAAGAGCCATTTGGTCCAAGAATCATCCAACTTAACCAAGTTCGTCCATTTTGGTCTTTCTTCATTTCGACTAGCTTCAAACTTAACCAAAGCCAAATGTCAAGCATAGATTGATGTAATATGACACAATAAACCATGTGGAGAAGTTTGAGACCAACGAAGAGCCATTTGGTCCAAGAATCATCCAACTTAACCAAGTTCGTCCATTTTGGTCTTTCTTCATTTCGACTAGCTTCAAACTTAACCAAAGCCAAATGTCAAGCATAGATTGATGTAATATGACACAATAAACCATGTGGAGAAGTTTGAGACCAACGAAGAGCCATTTGGTCCAAGAATCATCCAACTTAACCAAGTTCGTCCATTTTGGTCTTTCTTCATTTCGACTAGCTTCAACTTAACCAAAGCCAAATGTCAAGCATAGATTGATGTAATATGACACAATAAACCATGTGGAGAAGTTTGAGACCAACGAAGAGCCATTTGGTCCAAGAATCATCCAACTTAACCAAGTTCGTCCATTTTGGTCTTTCTTCATTTCGACTAGCTTCAAACTTAACCAAAGCCAAATGTCAAGCATAGATTGATGTAATATGACACAATAAACCATGTGGAGAAGTTTGAGACCAACGAAGAGCCATTTGGTCCAAGAATCATCCAACTTAACCAAGTTCGTCCATTTTGGTCTTTCTTCATTTCGACTAGCTTCAACCTTAACCAAAGCCAAATGTCAAGCATAGATTGATGTAATATGACACAATAAACCATGTGGAGAAGTTTGAGACCAACGAAGAGCCATTTGGTCCAAGAATCATCCAACTTGACCAAGTTCGTCCATTTTGGTCTTTCTTCATTTCGACTAGCTTCAAACTTAACCAAAGCCAAATGTCAAGCATAGATTGATGTAATATGACACAATAAACCATGTGGAGAAGTTTGAGACCAACGAAGAGCCATTTGGTCCAAGAATCATCCAACTTTACCAAGTTCGTCCATTTTGGTCTTTCTTCATTTCGACTAGCTTCAACCTTAACCAAAGCCAAATGTCAAGCATAGATTGATGTAATATGACACAATAAACCATGTGGAGAAGTTTGAGACCAACGAAGAGCCATTTGGTCCAAGAATCATCCAACTTAACCAAGTTCGTCCATTTGGTCTTTCTTCATTTCGACTAGCTTCAACCTTAACCAAAGCCAAATGTCAAGCATAGATTGATGTAATATGACACAATAAACCATGTGGAGAAGTTTGAGACCAACGAAGAGCCATTTGGTCCAAGAATCATCCAACTTAACCAAGTTCGTCCATTTTGGTCTTTCTTCATTTCGACTAGCTTCAACCTTAACCAAAGCCAAATGTCAAGCATAGATTGATGTAATATGACACAATAAACCATGTGGAGAAGTTTGAGACCAACGAAGAGCCATTTGGTCCAAGAATCATCCAACTTAACCAAGTTCGTCCATTTTGGTCTTTCTTCATTTCGACTAGCTTCAACCTTAACCAAAGCCAAATGTCAAGCATAGATTGATGTAATATGACACAATAAACCATGTGGAGAAGTTTGAGACCAACGAAGAGCCATTTGGTCCAAGAATCATCCAACTTAACCAAGTTCGTCCATTTTGGTCTTTCTTCATTTCGACTAGCTTCAACCTTAACCAAAGCCAAATGTCAAGCATAGATTGATGTAATATGACACAATAAACCATGTGGAGAAGTTTGAGACCAACGAAGAGCCATTTGGTCCAAGAATCATCCAACTTAACCAAGTTCGTCCATTTTGGTCTTTCTTCATTTCGACTAGCTTCAACTTAACCAAAGCCAAATGTCAAGCATAGATTGATGTAATATGACACAATAAACCATGTGGAGAAGTTTGAGACCAACGAAGAGCCATTTGGTCCAAGAATCATCCAACTTAACCAAGTTCGTCCATTTTGGTCTTTCTTCATTTCGACTAGCTTCAAACTTAACCAAAGCCAAATGTCAAGCATAGATTGATGTAATATGACACAATAAACCATGTGGAGAAGTTTGAGACCAACGAAGAGCCATTTGGTCCAAGAATCATCCAACTTAACCAAGTTCGTCCATTTTGGTCTTTCTTCATTTCGACTAGCTTCAAACTTAACCAAAGCCAAATGTCAAGCATAGATTGATGTAATATGACACAATAAACCATGTGGAGAAGTTTGAGACCAACGAAGAGCCATTTGGTCCAAGAATCATCCAACTTAACCAAGTTCGTCCATTTTGGTCTTTCTTCATTTCGACTAGCTTCAACCTTAACCAAAGCCAAATGTCAAGCATAGATTGATGTAATATGACACAATAAACCATGTGGAGAAGTTTGAGACCAACGAAGAGCCATTTGGTCCAAGAATCATCCAACTTTACCAAGTTCGTCCATTTTGGTCTTTCTTCATTTCGACTAGCTTCAACCTTAACCAAAGCCAAATGTCAAGCATAGATTGATGTAATATGACACAATAAACCATGTGGAGAAGTTTGAGACCAACGAAGAGCCATTTGGTCCAAGAATCATCCAACTTAACCAAGTTCGTCCATTTTGGTCTTTCTTCATTTCGACTAGCTTCAACCTTAACCAAAGCCAAATGTCAAGCATAGATTGATGTAATATGACACAATAAACCATGTGGAGAAGTTTGAGACCAACGAAGAGCCATTTGGTCCAAGAATCATCCAACTTAACCAAGTTCGTCCATTTTGGTCTTTCTTCATTTCGACTAGCTTCAACCTTAACCAAAGCCAAATGTCAAGCATAGATTGATGTAATATGACACAATAAACCATGTGGAGAAGTTTGAGACCAACGAAGAGCCATTTGGTCCAAGAATCATCCAACTTTACCAAGTTCGTCCATTTTGGTCTTTCTTCATTTCGACTAGCTTCAACCTTAACCAAAGCCAAATGTCAAGCATAGATTGATGTAATATGACACAATAAACCATGTGGAGAAGTTTGAGACCAACGAAGAGCCATTTGGTCCAAGAATCATCCAACTTAACCAAGTTCGTCCATTTTGGTCTTTCTTCATTTCGACTAGCTTCAAACTTAACCAAAGCCAAATGTCAAGCATAGATTGATGTAATATGACACAATAAACCATGTGGAGAAGTTTGAGACCAACGAAGAGCCATTTGGTCCAAGAATCATCCAACTTAACCAAGTTCGTCCATTTTGGTCTTTCTTCATTTCGACTAGCTTCAAACTTAACCAAAGCCAAATGTCAAGCATAGATTGATGTAATATGACACAATAAACCATGTGGAGAAGTTTGAGACCAACGAAGAGCCATTTGGTCCAAGAATCATCCAACTTAACCAAGTTCGTCCATTTTGGTCTTTCTTCATTTCGACTAGCTTCAACCTTAACCAAAGCCAAATGTCAAGCATAGATTGATGTAATATGACACAATAAACCATGTGGAGAAGTTTGAGACCAACGAAGAGCCATTTGGTCCAAGAATCATCCAACTTAACCAAGTTCGTCCATTTTGGTCTTTCTTCATTTCGACTAGCTTCAAACTTAACCAAAGCCAAATGTCAAGCATAGATTGATGTAATATGACACAATAAACCATGTGGAGAAGTTTGAGACCAACGAAGAGCCATTTGGTCCAAGAATCATCCAACTTGACCAAGTTCGTCCATTTTGGTCTTTCTTCATTTCGACTAGCTTCAACCTTAACCAAAGCCAAATGTCAAGCATAGATTGATGTAATATGACACAATAAACCATGTGGAGAAGTTTGAGACCAACGAAGAGCCATTTGGTCCAAGAATCATCCAACTTGACCAAGTTCGTCCATTTTGGTCTTTCTTCATTTCGACTAGCTTCAAACTTAACCAAAGCCAAATGTCAAGCATAGATTGATGTAATATGACACAATAAACCATGTGGAGAAGTTTGAGACCAACGAAGAGCCATTTGGTCCAAGAATCATCCAACTTTACCAAGTTCGTCCATTTTGGTCTTTCTTCATTTCGACTAGCTTCAACCTTAACCAAAGCCAAATGTCAAGCATAGATTGATGTAATATGACACAATAAACCATGTGGAGAAGTTTGAGACCAACGAAGAGCCATTTGGTCCAAGAATCATCCAACTTAACCAAGTTCGTCCATTTTGGTCTTTCTTCATTTCGACTAGCTTCAACCTTAACCAAAGCCAAATGTCAAGCATAGATTGATGTAATATGACACAATAAACCATGTGGAGAAGTTTGAGACCAACGAAGAGCCATTTGGTCCAAGAATCATCCAACTTAACCAAGTTCGTCCATTTTGGTCTTTCTTCATTTCGACTAGCTTCAACCTTAACCAAAGCCAAATGTCAAGCATAGATTGATGTAATATGACACAATAAACCATGTGGAGAAGTTTGAGACCAACGAAGAGCCATTTGGTCCAAGAATCATCCAACTTAACCAAGTTCGTCCATTTTGGTCTTTCTTCATTTCGACTAGCTTCAACCTTAACCAAAGCCAAATGTCAAGCATAGATTGATGTAATATGACACAATAAACCATGTGGAGAAGTTTGAGACCAACGAAGAGCCATTTGGTCCAAGAATCATCCAACTTACCAAGTTCGTCCATTTTGGTCTTTCTTCATTTCGACTAGCTTCAACCTTAACCAAAGCCAAATGTCAAGCATAGATTGATGTAATATGACACAATAAACCATGTGGAGAAGTTTGAGACCAACGAAGAGCCATTTGGTCCAAGAATCATCCAACTTAACCAAGTTCGTCCATTTTGGTCTTTCTTCATTTCGACTAGCTTCAACCTTAACCAAAGCCAAATGTCAAGCATAGATTGATGTAATATGACACAATAAACCATGTGGAGAAGTTTGAGACCAACGAAGAGCCATTTGGTCCAAGAATCATCCAACTTAACCAAGTTCGTCCATTTTGGTCTTTCTTCATTTCGACTAGCTTCAACCTTAACCAAAGCCAAATGTCAAGCATAGATTGATGTAATATGACACAATAAACCATGTGGAGAAGTTTGAGACCAACGAAGAGCCATTTGGTCCAAGAATCATCCAACTTAACCAAGTTCGTCCATTTTGGTCTTTCTTCATTTCGACTAGCTTCAACCTTAACCAAAGCCAAATGTCAAGCATAGATTGATGTAATATGACACAATAAACCATGTGGAGAAGTTTGAGACCAACGAAGAGCCATTTGGTCCAAGAATCATCCAACTTAACCAAGTTCGTCCATTTTGGTCTTTCTTCATTTCGACTAGCTTCAAACTTAACCAAAGCCAAATGTCAAGCATAGATTGATGTAATATGACACAATAAACCATGTGGAGAAGTTTGAGACCAACGAAGAGCCATTTGGTCCAAGAATCATCCAACTTAACCAAGTTCGTCCATTTTGGTCTTTCTTCATTTCGACTAGCTTCAACCTTAACCAAAGCCAAATGTCAAGCATAGATTGATGTAATATGACACAATAAACCATGTGGAGAAGTTTGAGACCAACGAAGAGCCATTTGGTCCAAGAATCATCCAACTTAACCAAGTTCGTCCATTTTGGTCTTTCTTCATTTCGACTAGCTTCAACCTTAACCAAAGCCAAATGTCAAGCATAGATTGATGTAATATGACACAATAAACCATGTGGAGAAGTTTGAGACCAACGAAGAGCCATTTGGTCCAAGAATCATCCAACTTAACCAAGTTCGTCCATTTTGGTCTTTCTTCATTTCGACTAGCTTCAACCTTAACCAAAGCCAAATGTCAAGCATAGATTGATGTAATATGACACAATAAACCATGTGGAGAAGTTTGAGACCAACGAAGAGCCATTTGGTCCAAGAATCATCCAACTTAACCAAGTTCGTCCATTTTGGTCTTTCTTCATTTCGACTAGCTTCAACCTTAACCAAAGCCAAATGTCAAGCATAGATTGATGTAATATGACACAATAAACCATGTGGAGAAGTTTGAGACCAACGAAGAGCCATTTGGTCCAAGAATCATCCAACTTAACCAAGTTCGTCCATTTTGGTCTTTCTTCATTTCGACTAGCTTCAACTTAACCAAAGCCAAATGTCAAGCATAGATTGATGTAATATGACACAATAAACCATGTGGAGAAGTTTGAGACCAACGAAGAGCCATTTGGTCCAAGAATCATCCAACTTAACCAAGTTCGTCCATTTTGGTCTTTCTTCATTTCGACTAGCTTCAAACTTAACCAAAGCCAAATGTCAAGCATAGATTGATGTAATATGACACAATAAACCATGTGGAGAAGTTTGAGACCAACGAAGAGCCATTTGGTCCAAGAATCATCCAACTTAACCAAGTTCGTCCATTTTGGTCTTTCTTCATTTCGACTAGCTTCAACCTTAACCAAAGCCAAATGTCAAGCATAGATTGATGTAATATGACACAATAAACCATGTGGAGAAGTTTGAGACCAACGAAGAGCCATTTGGTCCAAGAATCATCCAACTTAACCAAGTTCGTCCATTTTGGTCTTTCTTCATTTCGACTAGCTTCAAACTTAACCAAAGCCAAATGTCAAGCATAGATTGATGTAATATGACACAATAAACCATGTGGAGAAGTTTGAGACCAACGAAGAGCCATTTGGTCCAAGAATCATCCAACTTAACCAAGTTCGTCCATTTTGGTCTTTCTTCATTTCGACTAGCTTCAACCTTAACCAAAGCCAAATGTCAAGCATAGATTGATGTAATATGACACAATAAACCATGTGGAGAAGTTTGAGACCAACGAAGAGCCATTTGGTCCAAGAATCATCCAACTTAACCAAGTTCGTCCATTTTGGTCTTTCTTCATTTCGACTAGCTTCAACCTTAACCAAAGCCAAATGTCAAGCATAGATTGATGTAATATGACACAATAAACCATGTGGAGAAGTTTGAGACCAACGAAGAGCCATTTGGTCCAAGAATCATCCAACTTAACCAAGTTCGTCCATTTTGGTCTTTCTTCATTTCGACTAGCTTCAACCTTAACCAAAGCCAAATGTCAAGCATAGATTGATGTAATATGACACAATAAACCATGTGGAGAAGTTTGAGACCAACGAAGAGCCATTTGGTCCAAGAATCATCCAACTTAACCAAGTTCGTCCATTTTGGTCTTTCTTCATTTCGACTAGCTTCAAACTTAACCAAAGCCAAATGTCAAGCATAGATTGATGTAATATGACACAATAAACCATGTGGAGAAGTTTGAGACCAACGAAGAGCCATTTGGTCCAAGAATCATCCAACTTAACCAAGTTCGTCCATTTTGGTCTTTCTTCATTTCGACTAGCTTCAAACTTAACCAAAGCCAAATGTCAAGCATAGATTGATGTAATATGACACAATAAACCATGTGGAGAAGTTTGAGACCAACGAAGAGCCATTTGGTCCAAGAATCATCCAACTTAACCAAGTTCGTCCATTTTGGTCTTTCTTCATTTCGACTAGCTTCAACCTTAACCAAAGCCAAATGTCAAGCATAGATTGATGTAATATGACACAATAAACCATGTGGAGAAGTTTGAGACCAACGAAGAGCCATTTGGTCCAAGAATCATCCAACTTTACCAAGTTCGTCCATTTTGGTCTTTCTTCATTTCGACTAGCTTCAACCTTAACCAAAGCCAAATGTCAAGCATAGATTGATGTAATATGACACAATAAACCATGTGGAGAAGTTTGAGACCAACGAAGAGCCATTTGGTCCAAGAATCATCCAACTTAACCAAGTTCGTCCATTTTGGTCTTTCTTCATTTCGACTAGCTTCAAACTTAACCAAAGCCAAATGTCAAGCATAGATTGATGTAATATGACACAATAAACCATGTGGAGAAGTTTGAGACCAACGAAGAGCCATTTGGTCCAAGAATCATCCAACTTAACCAAGTTCGTCCATTTTGGTCTTTCTTCATTTCGACTAGCTTCAAACTTAACCAAAGCCAAATGTCAAGCATAGATTGATGTAATATGACACAATAAACCATGTGGAGAAGTTTGAGACCAACGAAGAGCCATTTGGTCCAAGAATCATCCAACTTACCAAGTTCGTCCATTTTGGTCTTTCTTCATTTCGACTAGCTTCAACCTTAACCAAAGCCAAATGTCAAGCATAGATTGATGTAATATGACACAATAAACCATGTGGAGAAGTTTGAGACCAACGAAGAGCCATTTGGTCCAAGAATCATCCAACTTAACCAAGTTCGTCCATTTTGGTCTTTCTTCATTTCGACTAGCTTCAACCTTAACCAAAGCCAAATGTCAAGCATAGATTGATGTAATATGACACAATAAACCATGTGGAGAAGTTTGAGACCAACGAAGAGCCATTTGGTCCAAGAATCATCCAACTTAACCAAGTTCGTCCATTTTGGTCTTTCTTCATTTCGACTAGCTTCAACCTTAACCAAAGCCAAATGTCAAGCATAGATTGATGTAATATGACACAATAAACCATGTGGAGAAGTTTGAGACCAACGAAGAGCCATTTGGTCCAAGAATCATCCAACTTAACCAAGTTCGTCCATTTTGGTCTTTCTTCATTTCGACTAGCTTCAACCTTAACCAAAGCCAAATGTCAAGCATAGATTGATGTAATATGACACAATAAACCATGTGGAGAAGTTTGAGACCAACGAAGAGCCATTTGGTCCAAGAATCATCCAACTTAACCAAGTTCGTCCATTTTGGTCTTTCTTCATTTCGACTAGCTTCAACCTTAACCAAAGCCAAATGTCAAGCATAGATTGATGTAATATGACACAATAAACCATGTGGAGAAGTTTGAGACCAACGAAGAGCCATTTGGTCCAAGAATCATCCAACTTAACCAAGTTCGTCCATTTTGGTCTTTCTTCATTTCGACTAGCTTCAACCTTAACCAAAGCCAAATGTCAAGCATAGATTGATGTAATATGACACAATAAACCATGTGGAGAAGTTTGAGACCAACGAAGAGCCATTTGGTCCAAGAATCATCCAACTTAACCAAGTTCGTCCATTTTGGTCTTTCTTCATTTCGACTAGCTTCAAACTTAACCAAAGCCAAATGTCAAGCATAGATTGATGTAATATGACACAATAAACCATGTGGAGAAGTTTGAGACCAACGAAGAGCCATTTGGTCCAAGAATCATCCAACTTACCAAGTTCGTCCATTTTGGTCTTTCTTCATTTCGACTAGCTTCAACCTTAACCAAAGCCAAATGTCAAGCATAGATTGATGTAATATGACACAATAAACCATGTGGAGAAGTTTGAGACCAACGAAGAGCCATTTGGTCCAAGAATCATCCAACTTAACCAAGTTCGTCCATTTTGGTCTTTCTTCATTTCGACTAGCTTCAACCTTAACCAAAGCCAAATGTCAAGCATAGATTGATGTAATATGACACAATAAACCATGTGGAGAAGTTTGAGACCAACGAAGAGCCATTTGGTCCAAGAATCATCCAACTTACCAAGTTCGTCCATTTTGGTCTTTCTTCATTTCGACTAGCTTCAAACTTAACCAAAGCCAAATGTCAAGCATAGATTGATGTAATATGACACAATAAACCATGTGGAGAAGTTTGAGACCAACGAAGAGCCATTTGGTCCAAGAATCATCCAACTTAACCAAGTTCGTCCATTTTGGTCTTTCTTCATTTCGACTAGCTTCAAACTTAACCAAAGCCAAATGTCAAGCATAGATTGATGTAATATGACACAATAAACCATGTGGAGAAGTTTGAGACCAACGAAGAGCCATTTGGTCCAAGAATCATCCAACTTTACCAAGTTCGTCCATTTTGGTCTTTCTTCATTTCGACTAGCTTCAACCTTAACCAAAGCCAAATGTCAAGCATAGATTGATGTAATATGACACAATAAACCATGTGGAGAAGTTTGAGACCAACGAAGAGCCATTTGGTCCAAGAATCATCCAACTTAACCAAGTTCGTCCATTTTGGTCTTTCTTCATTTCGACTAGCTTCAACCTTAACCAAAGCCAAATGTCAAGCATAGATTGATGTAATATGACACAATAAACCATGTGGAGAAGTTTGAGACCAACGAAGAGCCATTTGGTCCAAGAATCATCCAACTTAACCAAGTTCGTCCATTTTGGTCTTTCTTCATTTCGACTAGCTTCAAACTTAACCAAAGCCAAATGTCAAGCATAGATTGATGTAATATGACACAATAAACCATGTGGAGAAGTTTGAGACCAACGAAGAGCCATTTGGTCCAAGAATCATCCAACTTAACCAAGTTCGTCCATTTTGGTCTTTCTTCATTTCGACTAGCTTCAACCTTAACCAAAGCCAAATGTCAAGCATAGATTGATGTAATATGACACAATAAACCATGTGGAGAAGTTTGAGACCAACGAAGAGCCATTTGGTCCAAGAATCATCCAACTTGACCAAGTTCGTCCATTTTGGTCTTTCTTCATTTCGACTAGCTTCAAACTTAACCAAAGCCAAATGTCAAGCATAGATTGATGTAATATGACACAATAAACCATGTGGAGAAGTTTGAGACCAACGAAGAGCCATTTGGTCCAAGAATCATCCAACTTAACCAAGTTCGTCCATTTTGGTCTTTCTTCATTTCGACTAGCTTCAAACTTAACCAAAGCCAAATGTCAAGCATAGATTGATGTAATATGACACAATAAACCATGTGGAGAAGTTTGAGACCAACGAAGAGCCATTTGGTCCAAGAATCATCCAACTTAACCAAGTTCGTCCATTTTGGTCTTTCTTCATTTCGACTAGCTTCAAACTTAACCAAAGCCAAATGTCAAGCATAGATTGATGTAATATGACACAATAAACCATGTGGAGAAGTTTGAGACCAACGAAGAGCCATTTGGTCCAAGAATCATCCAACTTGACCAAGTTCGTCCATTTTGGTCTTTCTTCATTTCGACTAGCTTCAACTTAACCAAAGCCAAATGTCAAGCATAGATTGATGTAATATGACACAATAAACCATGTGGAGAAGTTTGAGACCAACGAAGAGCCATTTGGTCCAAGAATCATCCAACTTAACCAAGTTCGTCCATTTTGGTCTTTCTTCATTTCGACTAGCTTCAAAGTTAACCAAAGCCAAATGTCAAGCATAGATTGATGTAATATGACACAATAAACCATGTGGAGAAGTTTGAGACCAACGAAGAGCCATTTGGTCCAAGAATCATCCAACTTAACCAAGTTCGTCCATTTTGGTCTTTCTTCGTTTCGACTAGCTTCAACCTTAACCAAAGCCAAATGTCAAGCATAGATTGATGTAATATGACACAATAAACCATGTGGAGAAGTTTGAGACCAACGAAGAGCCATTTGGTCCAAGAATCATCCAACTTAACCAAGTTCGTCCATTTTGGTCTTTCTTCATTTCGACTAGCTTCAACTTAACCAAAGCCAAATGTCAAGCATAGATTGATGTAATATGACACAATAAACCATGTGGAGAAGTTTGAGACCAACGAAGAGCCATTTGGTCCAAGAATCATCCAACTTAACCAAGTTCGTCCATTTTGGTCTTTCTTCGTTTCGACTAGCTTCAAACTTAACCAAAGCCAAATGTCAAGCATAGATTGATGTAATATGACACAATAAACCATGTGGAGAAGTTTGAGACCAACGAAGAGCCATTTGGTCCAAGAATCATCCAACTTAACCAAGTTCGTCCATTTTGGTCTTTCTTCATTTCGACTAGCTTCAAACTTAACCAAAGCCAAATGTCAAGCATAGATTGATGTAATATGACACAATAAACCATGTGGAGAAGTTTGAGACCAACGAAGAGCCATTTGGTCCAAGAATCATCCAACTTGACCAAGTTCGTCCATTTTGGTCTTTCTTCATTTCGACTAGCTTCAAACTTAACCAAAGCCAAATGTCAAGCATAGATTGATGTAATATGACACAATAAACCATGTGGAGAAGTTTGAGACCAACGAAGAGCCATTTGGTCCAAGAATCATCCAACTTAACCAAGTTCGTCCATTTTGGTCTTTCTTCATTTCGACTAGCTTCAACCTTAACCAAAGCCAAATGTCAAGCATAGATTGATGTAATATGACACAATAAACCATGTGGAGAAGTTTGAGACCAACGAAGAGCCATTTGGTCCAAGAATCATCCAACTTGACCAAGTTCGTCCATTTTGGTCTTTCTTCATTTCGACTAGCTTCAAACTTAACCAAAGCCAAATGTCAAGCATAGATTGATGTAATATGACACAATAAACCATGTGGAGAAGTTTGAGACCAACGAAGAGCCATTTGGTCCAAGAATCATCCAACTTAACCAAGTTCGTCCATTTTGGTCTTTCTTCATTTCGACTAGCTTCAAACTTAACCAAAGCCAAATGTCAAGCATAGATTGATGTAATATGACACAATAAACCATGTGGAGAAGTTTGAGACCAACGAAGAGCCATTTGGTCCAAGAATCATCCAACTTGACCAAGTTCGTCCATTTTGGTCTTTCTTCATTTCGACTAGCTTCAAACTTAACCAAAGCCAAATGTCAAGCATAGATTGATGTAATATGACACAATAAACCATGTGGAGAAGTTTGAGACCAACGAAGAGCCATTTGGTCCAAGAATCATCCAACTTAACCAAGTTCGTCCATTTTGGTCTTTCTTCATTTCGACTAGCTTCAACCTTAACCAAAGCCAAATGTCAAGCATAGATTGATGTAATATGACACAATAAACCATGTGGAGAAGTTTGAGACCAACGAAGAGCCATTTGGTCCAAGAATCATCCAACTTAACCAAGTTCGTCCATTTTGGTCTTTCTTCATTTCGACTAGCTTCAACCTTAACCAAAGCCAAATGTCAAGCATAGATTGATGTAATATGACACAATAAACCATGTGGAGAAGTTTGAGACCAACGAAGAGCCATTTGGTCCAAGAATCATCCAACTTAACCAAGTTCGTCCATTTTGGTCTTTCTTCATTTCGACTAGCTTCAACCTTAACCAAAGCCAAATGTCAAGCATAGATTGATGTAATATGACACAATAAACCATGTGGAGAAGTTTGAGACCAACGAAGAGCCATTTGGTCCAAGAATCATCCAACTTGACCAAGTTCGTCCATTTTGGTCTTTCTTCATTTCGACTAGCTTCAAACTTAACCAAAGCCAAATGTCAAGCATAGATTGATGTAATATGACACAATAAACCATGTGGAGAAGTTTGAGACCAACGAAGAGCCATTTGGTCCAAGAATCATCCAACTTAACCAAGTTCGTCCATTTTGGTCTTTCTTCATTTCGACTAGCTTCAAACTTAACCAAAGCCAAATGTCAAGCATAGATTGATGTAATATGACACAATAAACCATGTGGAGAAGTTTGAGACCAACGAAGAGCCATTTGGTCCAAGAATCATCCAACTTGACCAAGTTCGTCCATTTTGGTCTTTCTTCATTTCGACTAGCTTCAAACTTAACCAAAGCCAAATGTCAAGCATAGATTGATGTAATATGACACAATAAACCATGTGGAGAAGTTTGAGACCAACGAAGAGCCATTTGGTCCAAGAATCATCCAACTTAACCAAGTTCGTCCATTTTGGTCTTTCTTCATTTCGACTAGCTTCAACGTTAACCAAACCAAATGTCAAGCATAGATTGATGTAATATGACACAATAAACCATGTGGAGAAGTTTGAGACCAACGAAGAGCCATTTGGTCCAAGAATCATCCAACTTAACCAAGTTCGTCCATTTTGGTCTTTCTTCATTTCGACTAGCTTCAAAGTTAACCGAAGCCAAATGTCAAGCATAGATTGATGTAATATGACACAATAAACCATGTGGAGAAGTTTGAGACCAACGAAGAGCCATTTGGTCCAAGAATCATCCAACTTGACCAAGTTCGTCCATTTTGGTCTTTCTTCATTTCGACTAGCTTCAACGTTGACCGAAAGCCAAATGTCAAGCATAGATTGATGTAATATGACACAATAAACCATGTGGAGAAGTTTGAGACCAACGAAGAGCCATTTGGTCCAAGAATCATCCAACTTAACCAAGTTCGTCCATTTTGGTCTTTCTTCGTTTCGACTAGCTTCAAAGTTAACCAAAGCCAAATGTCAAGCATAGATTGATGTAATATGACACAATAAACCATGTGGAGAAGTTTGAGACCAACGAAGAGCCATTTGGTCCAAGAATCATCCAACTTAACCAAGTTCGTCCATTTTGGTCTTTCTTCGTTTCGACTAGCTTCAACCTTAACCAAAGCCAAATGTCAAGCATAGATTGATGTAATATGACACAATAAACCATGTGGAGAAGTTTGAGACCAACGAAGAGCCATTTGGTCCAAGAATCATCCAACTTAACCAAGTTCGTCCATTTTGGTCTTTCTTCATTTCGACTAGCTTCAACGTTGACCGAAACCAAATGTCAAGCATAGATTGATGTAATATGACACAATAAACCATGTGGAGAAGTTTGAGACCAACGAAGAGCCATTTGGTCCAAGAATCATCCAACTTAACCAAGTTCGTCCATTTTGGTCTTTCTTCGTTTCGACTAGCTTCAAACTTAACCAAAGCCAAATGTCAAGCATAGATTGATGTAATATGACACAATAAACCATGTGGAGAAGTTTGAGACCAACGAAGAGCCATTTGGTCCAAGAATCATCCAACTTAACCAAGTTCGTCCATTTTGGTCTTTCTTCATTTCGACTAGCTTCAAACTTAACCAAAGCCAAATGTCAAGCATAGATTGATGTAATATGACACAATAAACCATGTGGAGAAGTTTGAGACCAACGAAGAGCCATTTGGTCCAAGAATCATCCAACTTAACCAAGTTCGTCCATTTTGGTCTTTCTTCGTTTCGACTAGCTTCAAAGTTAACCAAAGCCAAATGTCAAGCATAGATTGATGTAATATGACACAATAAACCATGTGGAGAAGTTTGAGACCAACGAAGAGCCATTTGGTCCAAGAATCATCCAACTTAACCAAGTTCGTCCATTTTGGTCTTTCTTCATTTCGACTAGCTTCAACGTTAACCGAAACCAAATGTCAAGCATAGATTGATGTAATATGACACAATAAACCATGTGGAGAAGTTTGAGACCAACGAAGAGCCATTTGGTCCAAGAATCATCCAACTTAACCAAGTTCGTCCATTTTGGTCTTTCTTCGTTTCGACTAGCTTCAACGTTACCAAAGCCAAATGTCAAGCATAGATTGATGTAATATGACACAATAAACCATGTGGAGAAGTTTGAGACCAACGAAGAGCCATTTGGTCCAAGAATCATCCAACTTAACCAAGTTCGTCCATTTTGGTCTTTCTTCGTTTCGACTAGCTTCAAAGTTAACCGAAGCCAAATGTCAAGCATAGATTGATGTAATATGACACAATAAACCATGTGGAGAAGTTTGAGACCAACGAAGAGCCATTTGGTCCAAGAATCATCCAACTTAACCAAGTTCGTCCATTTTGGTCTTTCTTCGTTTCGACTAGCTTCAACCTTAACCAAAGCCAAATGTCAAGCATAGATTGATGTAATATGACACAATAAACCATGTGGAGAAGTTTGAGACCAACGAAGAGCCATTTGGTCCAAGAATCATCCAACTTAACCAAGTTCGTCCATTTTGGTCTTTCTTCATTTCGACTAGCTTCAAAGTTGACCGAAACCAAATGTCAAGCATAGATTGATGTAATATGACACAATAAACCATGTGGAGAAGTTTGAGACCAACGAAGAGCCATTTGGTCCAAGAATCATCCAACTTAACCAAGTTCGTCCATTTTGGTCTTTCTTCGTTTCGACTAGCTTCAACGTTGACCAAAGCCAAATGTCAAGCATAGATTGATGTAATATGACACAATAAACCATGTGGAGAAGTTTGAGACCAACGAAGAGCCATTTGGTCCAAGAATCATCCAACTTAACCAAGTTCGTCCATTTTGGTCTTTCTTCGTTTCGACTAGCTTCAAACTTAACCAAAGCCAAATGTCAAGCATAGATTGATGTAATATGACACAATAAACCATGTGGAGAAGTTTGAGACCAACGAAGAGCCATTTGGTCCAAGAATCATCCAACTTAACCAAGTTCGTCCATTTTGGTCTTTCTTCGTTTCGACTAGCTTCAAAGTTAACCGAAGCCAAATGTCAAGCATAGATTGATGTAATATGACACAATAAACCATGTGGAGAAGTTTGAGACCAACGAAGAGCCATTTGGTCCAAGAATCATCCAACTTAACCAAGTTCGTCCATTTTGGTCTTTCTTCGTTTCGACTAGCTTCAACGTTGACCGAAACCAAATGTCAAGCATAGATTGATGTAATATGACACAATAAACCATGTGGAGAAGTTTGAGACCAACGAAGAGCCATTTGGTCCAAGAATCATCCAACTTAACCAAGTTCGTCCATTTTGGTCTTTCTTCATTTCGACTAGCTTCAAAGTTAACCGAAGCCAAATGTCAAGCATAGATTGATGTAATATGACACAATAAACCATGTGGAGAAGTTTGAGACCAACGAAGAGCCATTTGGTCCAAGAATCATCCAACTTAACCAAGTTCGTCCATTTTGGTCTTTCTTCGTTTCGACTAGCTTCAAAGTTAACCGAAGCCAAATGTCAAGCATAGATTGATGTAATATGACACAATAAACCATGTGGAGAAGTTTGAGACCAACGAAGAGCCATTTGGTCGAAGAATCATCCAACTTAACCAAGTTCGTCCATTTTGGTCTTTCTTCGTTTCGACTAGCTTCAACCTTAACCAAAGCCAAATGTCAAGCATAGATTGATGTAATATGACACAATAAACCATGTGGAGAAGTTTGAGACCAACGAAGAGCCATTTGGTCCAAGAATCATCCAACTTAACCAAGTTCGTCCATTTTGGTCTTTCTTCGTTTCGACTAGCTTCAAAGTTAACCGAAGCCAAATGTCAAGCATAGATTGATGTAATATGACACAATAAACCATGTGGAGAAGTTTGAGACCAACGAAGAGCCATTTGGTCCAAGAATCATCCAACTTAACCAAGTTCGTCCATTTTGGTCTTTCTTCATTTCGACTAGCTTCAACCTTAACCGAAAGCCAAATGTCAAGCATAGATTGATGTAATATGACACAATAAACCATGTGGAGAAGTTTGAGACCAACGAAGAGCCATTTGGTCCAAGAATCATCCAACTTAACCAAGTTCGTCCATTTTGGTCTTTCTTCGTTTCGACTAGCTTCAAAGTTAACCGAAGCCAAATGTCAAGCATAGATTGATGTAATATGACACAATAAACCATGTGGAGAAGTTTGAGACCAACGAAGAGCCATTTGGTCGAAGAATCATCCAACTTAACCAAGTTCGTCCATTTTGGTCTTTCTTCGTTTCGACTAGCTTCAACCTTAACCAAAGCCAAATGTCAAGCATAGATTGATGTAATATGACACAATAAACCATGTGGAGAAGTTTGAGACCAACGAAGAGCCATTTGGTCCAAGAATCATCCAACTTAACCAAGTTCGTCCATTTTGGTCTTTCTTCGTTTCGACTAGCTTCAACCTTAACCAAAGCCAAATGTCAAGCATAGATTGATGTAATATGACACAATAAACCATGTGGAGAAGTTTGAGACCAACGAAGAGCCATTTGGTCGAAGAATCATCCAACTTAACCAAGTTCGTCCATTTTGGTCTTTCTTCGTTTCGACTAGCTTCAACCTTAACCAAAGCCAAATGTCAAGCATAGATTGATGTAATATGACACAATAAACCATGTGGAGAAGTTTGAGACCAACGAAGAGCCATTTGGTCCAAGAATCATCCAACTTAACCAAGTTCGTCCATTTTGGTCTTTCTTCATTTCGACTAGCTTCAACGTTGACCGAAACCAAATGTCAAGCATAGATTGATGTAATATGACACAATAAACCATGTGGAGAAGTTTGAGACCAACGAAGAGCCATTTGGTCCAAGAATCATCCAACTTAACCAAGTTCGTCCATTTTGGTCTTTCTTCGTTTCGACTAGCTTCAAACTTAACCAAAGCCAAATGTCAAGCATAGATTGATGTAATATGACACAATAAACCATGTGGAGAAGTTTGAGACCAACGAAGAGCCATTTGGTCCAAGAATCATCCAACTTAACCAAGTTCGTCCATTTTGGTCTTTCTTCGTTTCGACTAGCTTCAACCTTAACCAAAGCCAAATGTCAAGCATAGATTGATGTAATATGACACAATAAACCATGTGGAGAAGTTTGAGACCAACGAAGAGCCATTTGGTCGAAGAATCATCCAACTTAACCAAGTTCGTCCATTTTGGTCTTTCTTTGTTTCGACTAGCTTCAACGTTGACCGAAACCAAATGTCAAGCATAGATTGATGTAATATGACACAATAAACCATGTGGAGAAGTTTGAGACCAACGAAGAGCCATTTGGTCCAAGAATCATCCAACTTAACCAAGTTCGTCCATTTTGGTCTTTCTTTATTTCGACTAGCTTCAAATTAACCAAAGCCAAATGTCAAGCATAGATTGATGTAATATGACACAATAAACCATGTGGAGAAGTTTGAGACCAACGAAGAGCCATTTGGTCCAAGAATCATCCAACTTGACCAAGTTCGTCCATTTTGGTCTTTCTTCATTTCGACTAGCTTCAAACTTAACCAAAGCCAAATGTCAAGCATAGATTGATGTAATATGACACAATAAACCATGTGGAGAAGTTTGAGACCAACGAAGAGCCATTTGGTCCAAGAATCATCCAACTTAACCAAGTTCGTCCATTTTGGTCTTTCTTCGTTTCGACTAGCTTCAACGTTGACCGAAACCAAATGTCAAGCATAGATTGATGTAATATGACACAATAAACCATGTGGAGAAGTTTGAGACCAACGAAGAGCCATTTGGTCCAAGAATCATCCAACTTAACCAAGTTCGTCCATTTTGGTCTTTCTTCGTTTCGACTAGCTTCAAACTTAACCAAAGCCAAATGTCAAGCATAGATTGATGTAATATGACACAATAAACCATGTGGAGAAGTTTGAGACCAACGAAGAGCCATTTGGTCCAAGAATCATCCAACTTCACCAAGTTCGTCCATTTTGGTCTTTCTTCATTTCGACTAGCTTCAAACTTAACCAAAGCCAAATGTCAAGCATAGATTGATGTAATATGACACAATAAACCATGTGGAGAAGTTTGAGACCAACGAAGAGCCATTTGGTCCAAGAATCATCCAACTTAACCAAGTTCGTCCATTTTGGTCTTTCTTCATTTCGACTAGCTTCAAACTTAACCAAAGCCAAATGTCAAGCATAGATTGATGTAATATGACACAATAAACCATGTGGAGAAGTTTGAGACCAACGAAGAGCCATTTGGTCCAAGAATCATCCAACTTTACCAAGTTCGTCCATTTTGGTCTTTCTTCATTTCGACTAGCTTCAAACTTAACCAAAGCCAAATGTCAAGCATAGATTGATGTAATATGACACAATAAACCATGTGGAGAAGTTTGAGACCAACGAAGAGCCATTTGGTCCAAGAATCATCCAACTTTACCAAGTTCGTCCATTTTGGTCTTTCTTCATTTCGACTAGCTTCAAACTTAACCGAAGCCAAATGTCAAGCATAGATTGATGTAATATGACACAATAAACCATGTGGAGAAGTTTGAGACAACGAAGAGCCATTTGGTCGAAGAATCATCCAACTTAACCAAGTTCGTCCATTTTGGTCTTTCTTCGTTTCGACTAGCTTCAACCTTAACCAAAGCCAAATGTCAAGCATAGATTGATGTAATATGACACAATAAACCATGTGGAGAAGTTTGAGACCAACGAAGAGCCATTTGGTCGAAGAATCATCCAACTTAACCAAGTTCGTCCATTTTGGTCTTTCTTCATTTCGACTAGCTTCAACCTTAACCAAAGCCAAATGTCAAGCATAGATTGATGTAATATGACACAATAAACCATGTGGAGAAGTTTGAGACCAACGAAGAGCCATTTGGTCCAAGAATCATCCAACTTAACCAAGTTCGTCCATTTTGGTCTTTCTTTATTTCGACTAGCTTCAACGTTTACCGAGCCAAATGTCAAGCATAGATTGATGTAATATGACACAATAAACCATGTGGAGAAGTTTGAGACCAACGAAGAGCCATTTGGTCCAAGAATCATCCAACTTAACCAAGTTCGTCCATTTTGGTCTTTCTTTGTTTCGACTAGCTTCAACGTTGATTGAAACCAAATGAAGCATAGATTGATGTAATATGACACAATAAACCATGTGGAGAAGTTTGAGACCAACGAAGAGCCATTTGGTGAAAGAATCATCCAACTTACCAAGTTCGTCCATTTTGGTCTTTCTTCGTTTCGACTAGCTTCAACCTTAACCAAAGCCAAATGTCAAGCATAGATTGATGTAATATGACACAATAAACCATGTGGAGAAGTTTGAGACCAACGAAGAGCCATTTGGTCCAAGAATCATCCAACTTTACCAAGTTCGTCCATTTTGGTCTTTCTTCATTTCGACTAGCTTCAACGTTGACCGAAACCAAATGTCAAGCATAGATTGATGTAATATAACACAATAAACCATGTGGAGAAGTTTGAGACCAACGAAGAGCCATTTGGTGCAAGAATCATCCAACTTAACCAAGTTCGTCCATTTTGGTCTTTCTTCGTTTCGACTAGCTTCAACCTTAACCAAAGCCAAATGTCAAGCATAGATTGATGTAATATGACACAATAAACCATGTGGAGAAGTTTGAGACCAACGAAGAGCCATTTGGTCCAAGAATCATCCAACTTGACCAAGTTCGTCCATTTTGGTCTTTCTTCGTTTCGACTAGCTTCAACCTTAACCAAAGCCAAATGTCAAGCATAGATTGATGTAATATGACACAATAAACCATGTGGAGAAGTTTGAGACCAACGAAGAGCCATTTGGTCGAAGAATCATCCAACTTAACCAAGTTCGTCCATTTTGGTCTTTCTTCGTTTCGACTAGCTTCAACCTTAACCAAAGCCAAATGTCAAGCATAGATTGATGTAATATGACACAATAAACCATGTGGAGAAGTTTGAGACCAACGAAGAGCCATTTGGTCGAAGAATCATCCAACTTAACCAAGTTCGTCCATTTTGGTCTTTCTTCATTTCGACTAGCTTCAACCTTAACAAAAGCCAAATGTCAAGCATAGATTGATGTAATATGACACAATAAACCATGTGGAGAAGTTTGAGACCAACGAAGAGCCATTTGGTCGAAGAATCATCCAACTTAACCAAGTTCGTCCATTTTGGTCTTTCTTTGTTTCGACTAGCTTAAAGCTTAACAAAGCCAAATGTCAAGCATAGATTGATGTAATATGACACAATAAACCATGTGGAGAAGTTTGAGACCAACGAAGAGCCATTTGGTCGAAGAATCATCCAACTTAACCAAGTTCGTCCATTTTGGTCTTTCTTCGTTTCGACTAGCTTCAACCTTAACCAAAGCCAAATGTCAAGCATAGATTGATGTAATATGACACAATAAACCATGTGGAGAAGTTTGAGACCAACGAAGAGCCATTTGGTCGAAGAATCATCCAACTTAACCAAGTTCGTCCATTTTGGTCTTTCTTCATTTCGACTAGCTTCAACGTTGACCGAAACCAAATCTTAAGCATAGATTGATGTAATATAACACAATAAACCATGTGGAGAAGTTTGAGACCAACGAAGAGCCATTTGGTCGAAGAATCATCCAACTTAACCAAGTTCGTCCATTTTGGTCTTTCTTCATTTCGACTAGCTTCAACCTTAACCAAAGCCAAATGTCAAGCATAGATTGATGTAATATACACAATAAACCATGTGGAGAAGTTTGAGACCAACGAAGAGCCATTTGGTCGAAGAATCATCCAACTTGACCAAGTTCGTCCATTTTGGTCTTTTTTCATTTCGACTAGCTTCAACGTTGACCGAAACCAAATCTTAAGCCTAGATTGATGTAATATGACACAATAAACCATGTGGAGAAGTTTGAGACCAACGAAGAGCCATTTGGTCCAAGAATCATCCAACTTTACCAAGTTCGTCCATTTTGGTCTTTCTTCGTTTCGACTAGCTTCAAACTTAACAAAAGCCAAATGTCAAGCATAGATTGATGTAATATGACACAATAAACCATGTGGAGAAGTTTGAGACCAACGAAGAGCCATTTGGTCCAAGAATCATCCAACTTCACCAAGTTCGTCCTATTTGGTCTTTTTTCGTTTCGACTAGCTTCAACCTTAACCAAAGCCAAATGTCAAGCATAGATTGATGTAATATGACACAATAAACCATGTGGAGAAGTTTGAGACCAACAAAGAGCCATTTGGTCCAAGAATCATCCAACTTAACCAAGTTCGTCCATTTTGGTCTTTCTTCATTTCGACTAGCTTCAACCTTAACCAAAGCCAAATGTCAAGCATAGATTGATGTAATATGACACAATAAACCATGTGGAGAAGTTTGGGACCAACGAAGAGCCATTTGGTGCAAGAATCATCCAACTTTACCAAGTTCGTCCATTTTGGTCTTTCTTCATTTCGACTAGCTTCAACCTTAACCAAAGCCAAATGTCAAGCATAGATTGATGTAATATGACACAATAAACCATGTGGAGAAGTTTGAGACCAACAAAGAGCCATTTGGTCCAAGAATCATCCAACTTAACCAAGTTCGTCCATTTTGGTCTTTCTTCATTTCGACTAGCTTCAACCTTAACCAAAGCCAAATGTCAAGCATAGATTGATGTAATATGACACAATAAACCATGTGGAGAAGTTTGAGACCAACGAAGAGCCATTTGGTGCAAGAATCATCCAACTTTCCAAGTTCGTCCATTTTGGTCTTTCTTCATTTCGACTAGCTTCAACCTTAACCAAAGCCAAATGTCAAGCATAGATTGATGTAATATGACACAATAAACCATGTGGAGAAGTTTGAGACCAACGAAGAGCCATTTGGTCCAAGAATCATCCAACTTAACCAAGTTCGTCCATTTTGGTCTTTCTTCATTTCGACTAACTTCAACGTTGACCAAGACCAAATCTGAAGCCTAGATTGATGTAATATACACAATAAACCATGTGGAGAAGTTTGAGACCATGGAAGAGCCATGTGGTCCAAGAATCATCCAACTTAACCAAGTTCGTCCATTTAGGTCTTTCTTTGTTTCGACTAGCTTCAACGTTGATTGAAACCAAACTGAAGCATAGATTGATGTAATATAACACAATAAACCATGTGAGAAGTTTGAGACCATGGAAGAACCATGTGGTGCAAGAATCATCCAACTTAGTCAAGTTCGTCCTTTTTGGTCTTTCTTCGTTTCGACTAGCTTCAACCTTAACCAAAGCGAAATGTCAACCATAGATTGATTTAATATGACACAATAACCCTGTGGAGAAGTTTGAGACCAACGAAGAGCCATTTCGTCCAAGAATCATCAAACTTTACCAAGTTCGTCCATTTTGGTCTTTCTTCATCTCGACTAGCTTTAACGTTGACCGAAACCAAATCTGAAGCCAGATTGATGTAATATAACACAATAAACCATGTGGAGAAGTTTGAGACCATGGAAGAGCCATGTGGTGCAAGAATCATCCAACTTAACCAAGTTCGTCCATTTTGGTCTTTCTTCGTTTCGACTAGCTTCAACCTTAACCAAAGCCAAATGTCAGGCATAGATTGATGTAATATGACACAATAAACCATGTGGAGAAGTTTGAGACCAACGAAGAGCCATTTGGTCCAAGAATCATCCAACTTGACCAAGTTCGTCCATTTTGGTCTTTCTTCGTTTCAACTAGCTTCAACCTTAACCAAAGCCAAATGCTAAGCATAGATTGATGTAATATGACACAATAAACCATGTGGAGAAGTTTGAAACCAACGAACAGCCATTTGGTCGAAGAATCATCCAACTTAACCAATTTCGTCCATTTTGGTCTTTCTTCATTTCGACTAGCTTCAACCTTAGCCAAAGCCAAATGTCAAGCATAGATTGATGTAATATTACACAATAAACCATGTGGAGAAGTTTGAGACCAACGAAGAGCCATTTGGTCGAACAATCATCCAACTTAACCAAGTTCGTCCATTTTGGTCTTTCTTCATTTCGACTAGCTTTAACCTTAACAAAAGACAAATGTCAAGCATTGAGTGATGTAATATGACACAATAAACCATGTGGAGAAGTTTGAGACCAACGAACAGCCATTTGGTCGAAGAATCATCCAACTTAACCAAGTTCGTCCATTTTGGTCTTTCTTCGTTTCGACTAGCTTTAACCTTAACAAACGACAAATGTCAAGCATAGAGTGATGTAATATGACACAATAAACCATGTGGAGAAGTTTGAGACCAACGAACAGCCATTTGGTCGAAGAATCATCCAACTTAACCAAGTTCGTCCATTTTGGTCTTTTTTCATTTCGACCAACTTCAACGTTGACCGAAACGAAATCTTAATCCTAGATTGATGTAATATGACACAATAAACCATGTGGAGAAGTTTGAGACCAACGAAGAGCCATTTGGTCCAAGAATCATCCAACTTTACCAAGTTCGTCCATTTTGGTCTTTCTTCGTTTCGACTAACTTCAAACTTAACAAAAGCCAAATGTCAAGCATAGATTGATGTAATTTGACACAATAAACCATGTGGAGAAGTTTGAGACCAACGAAGAGCCATTTGGTCCAAGAATCGTCTAACTTCACCAAGTTCGTCCTATTTGGTGTTTTCTCGTTTCGACTAGCTTTAACCTTAACCAAAGCCAAATGTCAAGCATAGATTGATGTAATATGACACAATAAACAATGTGGAGAAGTTTTACACGGACTAAGAGCCATTTGGTCGAAGAATCATCCCACTTAACCAAGTTCGTCCATTTTGGTCTTTCTTTGTTTCGACTAGCTTCAACGTTGACCGAAACCAAATCTTAAGCCTAGATTGATGTACTATAACCAATAAACCATGTGGAGAAGTTTGAGACCATGGAAGAGCCATGTGGTCCAAGAATCATCCAACTTAACCAAGTTCGTCCATTTTGGTCTTTCTTCGTTTCGACTAGCTTCAAACTTAACCAAAGCCAAATGTCAAGCATAGATTGATGTAATATGACACAAGAAACCCTGTGGAGAAGTTTGAGACCATGGAAGAGCCATGTGGTGCAAGAATCATCCAACTTGACCAAGTTCGTCCATTTTGCTCTTTCTTCATTTCGACTAGCTTCAAACTTAACCAAAGCCAAATGTCAAGTATAGATTGATGTAATATGACACAATAAACCATGTGGAGAAGTTTGACACCAACGAAGAGCCATTTGGTCCAAGAATCATCCAACTTAACCAAGTTCGTCCATTTTGGTCTTTTTCGTTTCGACTAGCTTCAACCTTAACCAAAGCCAAATGTCAAGCATAGATTGATGTAATATGACACAATAAACCATGTGGAGAAGTTTGACACCAACGAAGAGCCATTTGGTCCAAGAATCATCCCACTTAACCAAGTTCGTCCATTTTGGTCTTTCTTTATTTCGACTAGCTTGAACTTTAACCAAAGCCAAATGTCAAGCATAGATTGATGTAATATGACACAATAAACCATGTGGAGAAGTTTGGGACCAACGAAGAGCCATGTGGTGCAAGAATCATCCAACTTTACCAAGTTCGTCCATTTTGGTCTTTCTTCATTTCGACTAGCTTCAACCTTAACCAAAGCCAAATGTCAAGCATAGATGGATGTAATATGACACAATAAACCATGTGGAGAAGTTTGACACCAACGAAGAGCCATTTGGTCCAAGAATCATCCAACTTAACCAAGTTCATCCATTTTGGTCTTTCTTCATTTCGACTAACTTTAACGTTGTCCGAGACCAAATCTGAAGCCCAGATTGTTGTAATATAACACAATAAACCATGTGGAGAAGTTTGAGACCATGGAAGAGCCATGTGGTCCAACAATCATCCAACTTAACCAAGTTCGTCCATTTTGGTCTTTCTTTGTTTCGACTAGCTTCAACATTGATTGAAACCAAACTAAAGCATAGATTGATGTAATATAACACAATAAACCATGTGAAGAAGTTTGAGACCATGGAAGAACCATGTGGTGCAAGAATCATCCAACTTAGTCAAGTTCGTACTTTTTGGTCTTTCTTCGTTTCGACTATCTTCAACCTTAACCAAAGCCAAATGTCAAGCATAGATTGATGTAATATGACACAATAAACCCTGTGGAGAAGTTTGAGACCAACGAAGAGCAATTTCGTCCAACAATCATCAAACTTTACCAAGTTCGTCCATTTTGGTCTTTCTTCATCTCGACTAGCTTCAACGTTGACCGAAACCAAATCTGAAGCCTAGATTGATGTAATATAACACAATAAACCATGTGGAGAAGTTTGAGACCAACGAAGAGCCATTTGGTCCAAGAATCATCCAACTTGACCAAGTTCGTCCATTTTGGTCTTTCTTCGTTTCGACTAGCTTCAACCTTAACCAAAGCCAAATGTCAAGCATAGATTGATGTAATATGACACAATAAACCATGTGGAGAAGTTTGAGACCAACGAAGAGCCATTTCGTCGAAGAATCATCCAACTTAACCAAGTTCGTCCATTTTGGTCTTTCTTCATTTCGACTAACTTCAACGTTGTCTGAGACCAAATCTGAAGCCTAGATTGTTGTAATATAACACAATAAACCATGTGGAGAAGTTTGAGACCATGGAAGAGCCATGTGGTCCAACAGTCATCCAACTTAACCAAGTTCGTCCATTTAGGTCTTTCTTTGTTTCGACTAGCTTCAACGTTGATTGAAACCAAACTGAAGCATAGATTGATGTAATATAACACAATAAACCATGTGAAGAAGTTTGAGACCATGGAAGAGCCATGTGGTGCAAGAATCATCCAACTTAACCAAGTTCGTCCATTTTGGTCTTTCTTCGTTTCAACTAGCTTCAACCTTAACCAAAGCCAAATGTCAAGCATAGATTGATGTAATATAGCACAATAAACCATGTGGAGAAGTTTGAGACCAACGAAGAGCCATTTGGTCCAAGAATCATCCAACTTGACCAAGTTCGTCCATTTTGGTCTTTCTTCGTTTCAACTAGCTTCAACCTTAACCAAAGCCAAATGTCAAGCATAGATTGATATAATATGACAAAATAAACCATGTGGAGAAGTTTGACAGCAACGAACAGCCATTTGGTCGAAGAAACATCCAACTTAACCAAGTTCGTCCATTTTGGTCTTTCTTCATTTCGACTACTTTCAACCTTAACCAAAGCCAAATGTCAAGCATAGATTGATATAATATGACACGATAAACCATGTGGAGAAGTTTGAGACCAACGAAGAGCCTTTTGGTCCAAGAACATCCAACTTGACCAAGTTCGTCCAATTTGGTCTTTCTTCGTTTCGATTAGCTTCAACCTTAACCAAAGCCAAATGTCAAGCATAGATTGATGTAATATGACACGATAAACCATGTGGAGAAGTTTGAGACCAACGAAGAGCCATTTCGTCGAAGAATCATCCAACTTAACCAAGTTCGTCCATTTTGGTCTTTCTTCATTTTGACTAGCTTTAACCTTAACAAAAGACAAATGTCAAGCATAGAGTGATGTAATATGACACAATAAACCATGTGGAGAAGTTTGAGACCAACGAAGAGCCATTTCGTCGAAGAATCATCCAACTTAACCAAGTTCGTCCATTTTGGTCTTTCTTCATTTCGACTAACTTCAACGTTGTCTGAGACCAAATCTGAAGCCTAGATTGTTGTAATATAACACAATAAACCATGTGGAGAAGTTTGAGACCATGGAAGAGCCATGTGGTCCAACAGTCATCCAACTTAACCAAGTTCGTCCATTTAGGTCTTTCTTTGTTTCGACTAGCTTCAACGTTGATTGAAACCAAACTGAAGCATAGATTGATGTAATATAACACAATAAACCATGTGAAGAAGTTTGAGACCATGGAAGAGCCATGTGGTGCAAGAATCATCCAACTTAACCAAGTTCGTCCATTTTGGTCTTTCTTCGTTTCATCTAGCTTCAACCTTAACCAAAGCCAAATGTCAAGCATAGATTGATGTAATATAGCACAATAAACCATGTGGAGAAGTTTGAGACCAACGAAGAGCCATTTGGTCCAAGAATCATCCAACTTGACCAAGTTCGTCCATTTTGGTCTTTCTTCGTTTCAACTAGCTTCAAGCTTAACCAAAGCCAAATGTCAAGCATAGATTGATATAATATGACAAAATAAACCATGTGGAGAAGTTTGACAGCAACGAACAGCCATTTGGTCGAAGAAACATCCAACTTAACCAAGTTCGTCCATTTTGGTCTTTCTTCATTTTGACTAGCTTTAACCTTAACAAAAGACAAATGTCAAGCATAGAGTGATGTAACATGACACAATAAACCATGTGTAGAAGTTTGAGACCAACGAACAGCCATTTGGTCGAAGAATCATCCAACTTAACCAAGTTCGTCCATTTTCGTCTTTCTTCGTTTCGACTAGCTTTAACCTTAACAAACGACAAATGTCAAGCATAGAGTGATGTAATATGACACAATAAACCATGTGTAGAAGTTTGAGACCAACGAACAGCCATTTGGTCGAAGAATCATCCAACTTAACCAAGTTCGTCCATTTTCGTATTTCCTCGTTTCGACTAGCTTCAACCTTAACCAAAGCCAAATGTCAAGCATAGAGTGATGTAATATGACACAATAAACCATGTGGAGAAGTTTGAGACCAAGGAATAGCCATTTGGTCGAAGAATCATCCAACTTAACCAAGTTCGTCCATTTTGGTCTTTCTTCATTTCGACTAGCTTCAACGTTGACTGAAACCAAATCTTAAGCCTAGATTGATGTAATATAACACAATAAACTATGTGGAGAAGTTTGAGACCAACGAACAGCCATTTGGTCGAAGAACCATCCAACTTAACCAAGTTCGTCCATTTTGGTCTTTCTTCATTTCGACTAGCTTCAACCTTAACCAAAGCCAAATGTCAAGCATAGATTGATGTAATATAGCACAATAAACCATGTGGAGAAGTTTGAGACCAACGAAGAGCCATTTGGTCCAAGAATCATCCAAGTTAACCAAGTTCGTCCATTTTGCTCTTTCTTCGTTTCAACTAGCTTCAACCTTAACCAAAGCCAAATGTCAAGCATAGATTGATGTAATATGACAATATAAACCATGTGGAGAAGTTTGAGACCAACGAAAAGCCATTTGGTCCAAGAATCATCCAACTTGAGCAAGTTCGTCCATTTTGGTCTTTCTTTGTTTCGACTAGCTTCAAGGTTAACCGAAGCCAAATGTCAAGCATAGATTGATGTAATATGAGAAAATAAACCATGTGGAGAAGATTGAGACCAACAAAGAGCCATTTGGCCGAAGAATCATCCAACTTAACCAAGTTCGTCCATTTTGGTCTTTCTTCATTTCGACTAGCTTCAACGTTGACCGAAACCAAATCTTAAGCCTAGATTGATGTAATATAACACAATAAACCATGTGTAGAAGTTTAAGACCAACGAAGAGCCATTTGGTCAAAGAGTCATCCAACTTAACCAAGTTCGTCCATTTTGGTCTTTCTTCATTTCGACTAGTTTCAACCTTAACCAAAGCCAAATGTCAAGCATAGATTGATATAATATGACACGATAAACCATGTGGAGAAGTTTGAGACCAACGCAGAGCCTTTTGGTCCAAGAACATCCAACTTGACCAAGTTCGTCCATTTTGGTCTTTCTTCGTTTCAACTAGCTTCAACCTTAACCAAAGCCAAATGTCAAGCATAGATTGATGTAATATGACACAATAAACCATGTGGAGAAGTTTGACAGCAACGAACAGCCATTTGGTCGAATAATCATCCAACTTAACCAAGTTCATCCATTTTGGTCTTTCTTCATTTCGACTAGCTTTAACCTTAACAAAAGACAAATGTCAAGCTTAGAGTGATGTAATATACCACAATAAACCATGTGGAGAAGTTTGAGACCAACGAAGAGCCATTTGGTCGAAGAGTCATCCAACTTAACCAAGTTCGTCCATTTTGGTCTTTCTTCATTTCGACTAGTTTCAACCTTAACCAAAGCCAAATGTCAAGCATAGATTGATGTAATATGACAAAATAAACCATGTGGAGAAGATTGAGACCAACAAAGAGCCATTTGGTCGAAGAATCATCCAACTTAACCAAGTTCGTCCATTTTGGTCTTTCTTCATTTCGACTAGCTTTAACCTTAACAAAAGACAAATGTCAAGCATAGAGTGATGTAACATGACACAATAAACCATGTGTAGAAGTTTGAGACCAACGAACAGCCATTTGGTCGAAGAATCATCCAACTTAACCAAGTTCGTCCATTTTCGTCTTTCTTCGTTTCGACTAGCTTTAACCTTAACAAACGACAAATGTCAAGCATAGAGTGATGTAATATGACACAATAAACCATGTGTAGAAGTTTGAGACCAACGAACAGCCATTTGGTCGAAGAATCATCCAACTTAACCAAGTTCGTCCATTTTCGTCTTTCTTAGTTTCGACTAGCTTCAACCTTAACCAAAGCCAAATGTCAAGCATAGATTGATGTAATATGACACAATAAACCATGTGGAGAAGTTTGACAGCAACGAACAGCCATTTGGTCGAATAATCATCCAACTTAACCAAGTTCGTCCATTTTGGTCTTTCTTCATTTCGACTAGCTTCAACGTTGACCGAAACCAAATCTTAAGCCTAGATTGATGTAATATAACAAAATAAACCATGTGTAGAAGTTTAAGACCAACGAAGAGCCATTTGGTCGAAGAGTCATCCAACTTAACCAAGGCTTAAGATTTCGTTTCGGTCAACGTTGAAGCTAGTCGAAACGAAGAAAGACCAAAAAGGACGAACTTGGCCAAGTTGGATGATTCTTGGACCAAATGGCTCTTCGTTAGTCTCAACCTTCTCCACATGGTTTATTCTGTCATATTACATCAATCTATGCTTGACATTTTTTCTTTTGTTAAGGATGAAGGTAGTCAAAATGAGGAAAGACCAAATGGACGAACTTGGTAAAGTTAGATGATTCTTGGACCAAATGGCTCTTCGTTGGTCTCAAACTTCTCCACATGGTTTATTGTGTCATATTACATCAATCTATGCTTGACATTTGGCTTTGGTTAAGGTTCAAGCTAGTCGAAACAAAGAAAGACCAAAATGGACGAGCTTGGTTAAGTTGGATGATTCTTCGACCACATGGCTCTTCCATGGTCTCAAACTTCTCCACATGGTTTATTGTGTTATATTACATCAATCTAGGCTTAAGATTTGGTGTCGGTCAACGTTGAAGCTAGTCGAAATGCAGAAAGACCAAAATGGACGAACTTGGTCAAGTTGGATGATTCTTGGACCAAATGGCTCTTCGTTGGTCTCAAACTTCTCCACATTGTTTATTGCGTCATATGACATCAATCTATGCTTGACATTTGGCTTTGGTTAAGGTTGAAGCTAGTCGAAATGAAGAAAGACCAAAATGGATGAACTTGGTCAAGTTGGATGATTCTTGGACCAAATGGCTCTTGCATGGTCTCAAACTTCTCCACATGATTTATTGTGTTAAATTACCTCAATTTAGGCTTAAGATTTGGTTTCGGTCAACGTTGAAGCTACTCGAAATGAAAAAAGACCAAAATGGACGAACTTGGTCAAGTTGGATGATTCTTGGACCAAATGGCTCTTCGTTGGTCTCAAACTTCTCCATATGGTTTATTGTGTCATACTACATCAATCTATAATTGACATTTGGCTTTGGTTAAGGTTCAAGCTAGTCGAAACAAAGAAAGACCAAATTGGACGAGCTTGGTTAAGTTGGATGATTCTTCGACCACATGGCTCTTCCATGGTCTCAAACTTCTCCACATGATTTATTGTGTTAAATTACCTCAATTTAGGCTTAAGATTTGGTTTCGGTCAACGTTGAAGCTACTCGAAATGAAAAAAGACCAAAATGGACGAACTTGGTTAAGTTGGATGATTCTTGGACCAAATGGCTCTTCGTTGGTCTCAAACTTCTCCATATGGTTTATTGTGTCATACTACATCAATCTATAATTGACATTTGGCTTTGGTTAAGGTTGAAGCTAGTCGAAACGAAGAAAGAGCAAAATGGATGAATTTGGTTAAGTTGGATGGTTCTTCGACTAAATGGCTCTTCGTTGGTCTCAAACTTCTCCACATGGTTTATTGTGTTATATTACCTCAATTTAGGCTTCAGATTTCATTTCGGTCAACGTTGAAGCTAGTAGAAATGAAGAAAGACCAAAATGGACGAACTTGGTCAAGTTGGATGATTCTTGGACCCAAAGGCTCTTCGTTGGCCTCACACTTCTCCACATGGTTTATTGTGTCATATTACATCAATCTATGCTTGACATTTGTCTTTGGTTAAGGTTGAAGCTAGTCGAAACGAAGAAAGACGAAATGGACGAACTTGGTAAAGTTGGATGATTCTTGGACCAAATGGCTCTTCGTTGGTCTCAAACTTCTCCACATGGTTTATTCAGTCATATTACATCAATCTATGCTTGACATTTGGCTTTGGTTAAGGTTGAAGCTAGTCGAAACGAAGAAAGACCAAAATGGACGAACTTGGTTAAGTTGGATGATTTTTGAACCACATGGCTCTTCCATGGTCTCAAACTTCTCCACATGGTTTATTGTTTTATATTACATCAATCTAGGCTTAAGATTTGGTGTCGGTCAACGTTGAAGCTAGTCGAAATGAAGAAAGACCAAAATGGACAAACTTGGTCAAGTTGGATGATTCTTGGACCAAATAGCTCTTCGTTGGCCTCAAATTTCTCCACATGGTTTATTGTGTCATATTAAATCAATCTATGGTTGACATTTGGCTTTGGTTAAGGTTGAAGCTAGTCGAAACGATGAAAGACCAAAATGGACGAACTTGGTCAAGTTGGATGAATCTTGGACAAAATGGCTCTTCGTTATTCTCAACCTTCTCCACATGGTTTATTGTGTCATATTAAATCAATCTATGGTTGACATTTGGCTTTGGTTAAGGTTGAAGCTAGTCGAAACGATGAAAGACCAAAATGGACGAACTTGGTCAAGTTGGATGATTCTTGGACCAAATGGCTCTTCGTTAGTCTCAACCTTCTCCACATGGTTTATTGTGTCATATTACATCAATCTATGGTTGACATTTGGCTTTGGTTAAGGTTGAAGCTAGTCGAAACGATGAAAGACCAAAATGGATGAACTTGGTCAAGTTGGATGAATCTTGGACCAAATGGCTCTTCGTTGGTCTCAAACTTCTCCACATGGTTTATTCTGTCATATTACATCAATCTATGCTTGACATTTTTTCTTTGGTTAAGGTTGAAGCTAGTCGAAATGAAGAAAGACCAAAATGGACGAACTTGGTTAAGTTGGATGATTTTTCGACCAAATGGCTCTTCGTTCGTCTCAAACTTCTCCACATGGTTTATTGTGTCATATTACATCAATCTATGCTTGACATTTGGCTTTGGTTAAGGTTGAAACTAGTCGAAATGAAAAAAGACCAAAATGGACGAACTTGGTCAAGTTGGATGATTCTTGGACCAAATGGCTCTTGCATGGTCTCAAACTTCTCCACATGGTTTATTGTTTTATATTACAACAATCTAGGCTTAAGATTTGGTGTCGGTCAACATTGAAGCTAGTCGAAATGAAGAAAGACCAAAATGGACGAACTTGGTCAAGTTGGATGATTCTTCGGCCAAATGGCTCTTCGTTCGTCTCAAACTTCTCCACATGGTTTATTGTGTCATATTACATCAATCTATGCTTGACATTTGGCTTTGGTTAAGGTTGAAGCTAGTCGAAACGAAGAAAGACCAAAATGGACGAACTTGGTAAAGTTGGATGATTCTTGGACCAAATGGCTCTTCGTTGGTCTCAAACTTCTCCACATGGTTTATTGTGTCATATTACATCAATCTATGCTTGACATTTGGCTTTGGTTAAGGTTGAAGCTAGTCGAAACGAAGAAAGACCAAAATGGACGAACTTGGTTAAGTTGGATGATTTTTGCACCACATGGCTCTTGCATGGTCTCAAACTTCTCCACATGGTTTATTGTTTTATATTACAACAATCTAGGCTTAAGATTTGGTGTCGGTCAACGTTGAAGCTAGTCGAAACGAAGAAAGACCAAAATGGACGAACTTGGTAAAGTTGGATGATTCTTCGACCAAATGACTCTTCGTTGGTCTCAAAAATCTCCACATGGTTGATTGTGTCATATTACATCAATCTATGCTTGACATTTGGCTTTGGTTAAGGTTGAAGCTAGTCGAAACGAAGAAAGACCAAAATGGACGAACTTGGTTAAGTTGGATGATTTTTGCACCACATGGCTCTTGCATGGTCTCAAACTTCTCCACATGGTTTATTGTTTTATATTACAACAATCTAGGCTTAAGATTTGGTGTCGGTCAACGTTGAAGCTAGTCGAAATAAAAAAAGACCAAAATGGACGAACTTGGTTAAGTTGGATGATTCTTGGACCAAATGGCTCTTCGTTGGTCTCAAACTTCTCCACATTGTTTATTGTGTCATATTACATCAATCTATGCTTGACATTTGGCTTTGGTTAAGGTTGAAGCTAGTCGAAATGAAGAAAGACCAAAATAGACGAACTTGGTCAAGTTGGATGATTCTTGGACCAAATGGCTCTTCGTTGGTCTCAAACTTCTCCACATGGTTTATTGTGTCATATTACATCAATCTATGCTTGACATTTGGCTTTGGTTAAGGTTGAAGCTAGTCGAAACGAAGAAAGACCAAAATGGACGAACTTGGTTAAGTTGGATGATTCTTCGACCAAATGGCTTTTCGTTGGTCTCAAACTTCTCCACATGGTTTATTGTGTCATATTACATCAATCTATGCTTGACATTTGGCTTTGGTTAACGTTGAAGCTAGTCGAAATGAAGAAAGACCAAAATGGACGAACTTGGTCAAGTTGGATGATTCTTCGGCCAAATGGCTCTTCGTTGGTCTCAAACTTCTCCACATGGTTTATTGTGTCATATTACATCAATCTATGCTTGACATTTGGCTTTGGTTAAGGTTGAAGCTAGTCGAAACGAAAAAAGACCAAAATGGACGAACTTGGTAAAGTTGGATGATTCTTAGACCAAATGGCTCTTCGTTGGTCTCAAACTTCTCCACATGGTTTATTGTGTCATATTACATCAATCTATGCTTGAATTTGGCTTTGGTTAAGGTTGAAGCTAGTCGAAACGAAGAAAGACCAAAATGGACGAACTTGGTTAAGTTGGATGATTTTTGCACCAAATGGCTCTTGCATGGTCTCAAACTTCTCCACATGGTTTATTGTTTTATATTACATCAATCTAGGCTTAAGATTTGGTGTCGGTCAACGTTGAAGCTAGTCGAAATAAAAAAAGACCAAAATGGACGAACTTGGTTAAGTTGGATGATTCTTGGACCAAATGGCTCTTCGTTGGTCTCAAACTTCTCCACATGGTTTATTGTGTCATATTACATCAATCTATGCTTGACATTTGGCTTTGGTTAAGGTTGAAGCTAGTCGAAACGAAGAAAGACCAAAATGGACGAACTTGGTTAAGTTGGATGATTCTTCGACCAAATGGCTCTTCGTTGGTCTCAAACTTCTCCACATGGTTTATTGTGTCATATTACATCAATCTATGCTTGACATTTGGCTTTGGTTAAGGTTGAAGCTAGTCGAAATGAAAAAAGACCAAAATGGACGAACTTGGTTAAGTTGGATGATTCTTGGACCAAATGGCTCTTCGTTGGTCTCAAACTTCTCCACATTGTTTATTGTGTCATATTACATCAATCTATGCTTGACATTTGGCTTTGGTTAAGGTTGAAGCTAGTCGAAATGAAGAAAGACCAAAATGGACGAACTTGGTCAAGTTGGATGATTCTTGGACCAAATGGCTCTTGCATGGTCTCAAACTTCTCCACATGGTTTATTGTTTTATATTACATCAATCTAGGCTTAAGATTTGGTGTCGGTCAACGTTGAAGCTAGTCGAAATGAAGAAAGACCAAAATGGACGAACTTGGTCAAGTTGGATGATTCTTCGGCCAAATGGCTCTTCGTTGGTCTCAAACTTCTCCACATGGTTTATTGTGTCATATTACATCAATCTATGCTTGACATTTGGCTTTGGTTAAGGTTGAAGCTAGTCGAAACGAAGAAAGACCAAAATGGACGAACTTGGTAAAGTTGGATGATTCTTGGACCAAATGGCTCTTCGTTGGTCTCAAACTTCTCCACATGGTTTATTGTGTCATATTACATCAATCTATGCTTGAATTTGGCTTTGGTTAAGGTTGAAGCTAGTCGAAACGAAGAAAGACCAAAATGGACGAACTTGGTTAAGTTGGATGATTTTTGCACCACATGGCTCTTGCATGGTCTCAAACTTCTCCACATGGTTTATTGTTTTATATTACATCAATCTATGCTTAAGATTTGGTGTCGGTCAACGTTGAAGCTAGTCGAAATGAAGAAAGACCAAAATGGACGAACTTGGTTAAGTTGGATGATTCTTGGACCAAATGGCTCTTCGTTGGTCTCAAACTTCTCCACATGGTTTATTGTGTCATATTACATCAATCTATGCTTGACATTTGGCTTTGGTTAAGGTTGAAGCTAGTCGAAATGAAGAAAGACCAAAATGGACGAACTTGGTTAAGTTGGATGATTCTTGGACCAAATGGCTCTTCGTTGGTCTCAAACTTCTCCACATGGTTTATTGTGTCATATTACATCAATCTATGCTTGACATTTGGCTTTGGTTAAGGTTGAAGCTAGTCGAAACGAAGAAAGACCAAAATGGACGAACTTGGTTAAGTTGGATGATTCTTCGACCAAATGGCTCTTCGTTGGTCTCAAACTTCTCCACATGGTTTATTGTGTCATATTACATCAATCTATGCTTGACATTTGGCTTTGGTTAAGGTTGAAGCTAGTCGAAATGAAAAAAGACCAAAATGGACGAACTTGGTTAAGTTGGATGATTCTTGGACCAAATGGCTCTTCGTTGGTCTCAAACTTCTCCACATGGTTTATTGTGTCATATTACATCAATCTATGCTTGACATTTGGCTTTGGTTAAGGTTGAAGCTAGTCGAAATGAAGAAAGACCAAAATGGACGAACTTGGTCAAGTTGGATGATTCTTGGACCAAATGGCTCTTCGTTGGTCTCAAACTTCTCCACATGGTTTATTGTGTCATATTACATCAATCTATGCTTGACATTTGGCTTTGGTTAAGGTTGAAGCTAGTCGAAACGAAGAAAGACCAAAATGGACGAACTTGGTTAAGTTGGATGATTTTTGGACCAAATGGCTCTTGCATGGTCTCAAACTTCTCCACATGGTTTATTGTTTTATATTACATCAATCTATGCTTAAGATTTGGTGTCGGTCAACGTTGAAGCTAGTCGAAATGAAGAAAGACCAAAATGGACGAACTTGGTCAAGTTGGATGATTCTTCGACCAAATGGCTCTTCGTTGGTCTCAAAATCTCCACATGGTTTATTGTGTCATATTACATCAATCTATGCTTGACATTTGGCTTTGGTTATGTTTGAAGCTAGTCAAAATGAAGAAAGACCAAAATGGACGAACTTGGTCAAGTTGGATGATTTTTGCACCAAATGGCTCTTGCATGGTCTCAAACTTCTCCACATGGTTTATTGTTTTATATTACATCAATCTAGGCTTAAGATTTGGTGTCGGTCAACGTTGAAGCTAGTCGAAATGAAGAAAGACCAAAATGGACGAACTTGGTCAAGTTGGATGATTCTTCGGCCAAATGGCTCTTCGTTGGTCTCAAACTTCTCCACATGGTTTATTGTGTCATATTACATCAATCTATGCTTGACATTTGGCTTTGGTTAAGGTTGAAGCTAGTCGAAATGAAAAAAGACCAAAATGGACGAACTTGGTCAAGTTGGATGATTCTTGGACCAAATGGCTCTTGTTGGTCTCAAACTTCTCCACATGGTTTATTGTTTTATATTACATCAATCTAGGCTTAAGATTTGGTTCGGTCAACGTTGAAGCTAGTCGAAATGAAGAAAGACCAAAATGGACGAACTTGGTCAAGTTGGATGATTCTTGGACCAAATGGCTCTTCGTTGGTCTCAAACTTCTCCACATGGTTTATTGTGTCATATTACATCAATCTATGCTTGACATTTGGCTTTGGTTAAGGTTGAAGCTAGTCGAAACTAAGAAAGACCAAAATGGACGAACTTGGTCAAGTTGGATGATTCTTGGACCAAATGGCTCTTCGTTGGTCTCAAACTTCTCCACATGGTTTATTGTGTCATATTACATCAATCTATGCTTGACATTTGGCTTTGGTTAAGGTTGAAGCTAGTCGAAATGAAGAAAGACCAAAATGGACGAACTTGGTCAAGTTGGATGATTCTTGGACCAAATGGCTCTTCGTTGGTCTCAAACTTCTCCACATGGTTTATTGTGTCATATTACATCAATCTATGCTTGACATTTGGCTTTGGTTAAGGTTGAAGCTAGTCGAAACTAAGAAAGACCAAAATGGACGAACTTGGTCAAGTTGGATGATTCTTGGACCAAATGGCTCTTCGTTGGTCTCAAACTTCTCCACATGGTTTATTGTGTCATATTACATCAATCTATGCTTGACATTTGGCTTTGGTTAAGGTTGAAGCTAGTCGAAACGAAGAAAGACCAAAATGGACGAACTTGGTTAAGTTGGATGATTTTTGGACCAAATGGCTCTTGTTGGTCTCAAACTTCTCCACATGGTTTATTGTTTTATATTACATCAATCTATGCTTAAGATTTGGTTCGGTCAACGTTGAAGCTAGTCGAAATGAAGAAAGACCAAAATGGACGAACTTGGTAAAGTTGGATGATTCTTGGACCAAATGGCTCTTCGTTGGTCTCAAACTTCTCCACATGGTTTATTGTGTCATATTACATCAATCTATGCTTGACATTTGGCTTTGGTTAAGGTTGAAGCTAGTCGAAACGAAGAAAGACCAAAATGGACGAACTTGGTCAAGTTGGATGATTCTTGGACCAAATGGCTCTTGTTGGTCTCAAACTTCTCCACATGGTTTATTGTGTCATATTACATCAATCTATGCTTAACATTTGGTGTCGGTCAACGTTGAAGCTAGTCGAAATGAAGAAAGACCAAAATGGACGAACTTGGTCAAGTTGGATGATTCTTGGACCAAATGGCTCTTCGTTGGTCTCAAACTTCTCCACATGGTTTATTGTGTCATATTACATCAATCTATGCTTGACATTTGGCTTTGGTTAAGGTTGAAGCTAGTCGAAACGAAGAAAGACCAAAATGGACGAACTTGGTTAAGTTGGATGATTCTTGGACCAAATGGCTCTTCGTTGGTCTCAAACTTCTCCACATGGTTTATTGTGTCATATTACATCAATCTATGCTTGACATTTGGTTCGGTCAACGTTGAAGCTAGTCGAAATGAAGAAAGACCAAAATGGACGAACTTGGTCAAGTTGGATGATTCTTGGACCAAATGGCTCTTCGTTGGTCTCAAACTTCTCCACATGGTTTATTGTGTCATATTACATCAATCTATGCTTGACATTTGGCTTTGGTTAAGGTTGAAGCTAGTCGAAACGAAGAAAGACCAAAATGGACGAACTTGGTAAAGTTGGATGATTCTTGGACCAAATGGCTCTTCGTTGGTCTCAAACTTCTCCACATGGTTTATTGTGTCATATTACATCAATCTATGCTTGACATTTGGCTTTGGTTAAGGTTGAAGCTAGTCGAAACGAAGAAAGACCAAAATGGACGAACTTGGTTAAGTTGGATGATTTTTGGACCAAATGGCTCTTCGTTGGTCTCAAACTTCTCCACATGGTTTATTGTGTCATATTACATCAATCTATGCTTGACATTTGGTTTCGGTCAACGTTGAAGCTAGTCGAAACGAAGAAAGACCAAAATGGACGAACTTGGTAAAGTTGGATGATTCTTGGACCAAATGGCTCTTCGTTGGTCTCAAACTTCTCCACATGGTTTATTGTGTCATATTACATCAATCTATGCTTGACATTTGGCTTTGGTTAAGGTTGAAGCTAGTCGAAACGAAGAAAGACCAAAATGGACGAACTTGGTTAAGTTGGATGATTCTTGGACCAAATGGCTCTTGTTGGTCTCAAACTTCTCCACATGGTTTATTGTGTCATATTACATCAATCTATGCTTGACATTTGGTTCGGTCAACGTTGAAGCTAGTCGAAATAAAAAAGACCAAAATGGACGAACTTGGTTAAGTTGGATGATTCTTGGACCAAATGGCTCTTCGTTGGTCTCAAACTTCTCCACATGGTTTATTGTGTCATATTACATCAATCTATGCTTGACATTTGGCTTTGGTTAAGGTTGAAGCTAGTCGAAATGAAGAAAGACCAAAATGGACGAACTTGGTCAAGTTGGATGATTCTTGGACCAAATGGCTCTTCGTTGGTCTCAAACTTCTCCACATGGTTTATTGTGTCATATTACATCAATCTATGCTTGACATTTGGCTTTGGTTAAGGTTGAAGCTAGTCGAAACGAAGAAAGACCAAAATGGACGAACTTGGTTAAGTTGGATGATTCTTGGACCAAATGGCTCTTCGTTGGTCTCAAACTTCTCCACATGGTTTATTGTGTCATATTACATCAATCTATGCTTGACATTTGGCTTTGGTTAACGTTGAAGCTAGTCGAAATGAAGAAAGACCAAAATGGACGAACTTGGTCAAGTTGGATGATTCTTGGACCAAATGGCTCTTCGTTGGTCTCAAACTTCTCCACATGGTTTATTGTGTCATATTACATCAATCTATGCTTGACATTTGGCTTTGGTTAAGGTTGAAGCTAGTCGAAACGAAGAAAGACCAAAATGGACGAACTTGGTAAAGTTGGATGATTCTTGGACCAAATGGCTCTTCGTTGGTCTCAAACTTCTCCACATGGTTTATTGTGTCATATTACATCAATCTATGCTTGACATTTGGCTTTGGTTAAGGTTGAAGCTAGTCGAAACGAAGAAAGACCAAAATGGACGAACTTGGTTAAGTTGGATGATTTTTGGACCAAATGGCTCTTCGTTGGTCTCAAACTTCTCCACATGGTTTATTGTGTCATATTACATCAATCTATGCTTGACATTTGGTTCGGTCAACGTTGAAGCTAGTCGAAATAAAAAAGACCAAAATGGACGAACTTGGTTAAGTTGGATGATTCTTGGACCAAATGGCTCTTCGTTGGTCTCAAACTTCTCCACATGGTTTATTGTGTCATATTACATCAATCTATGCTTGACATTTGGCTTTGGTTAAGGTTGAAGCTAGTCGAAACGAAGAAAGACCAAAATGGACGAACTTGGTTAAGTTGGATGATTCTTGGACCAAATGGCTCTTCGTTGGTCTCAAACTTCTCCACATGGTTTATTGTGTCATATTACATCAATCTATGCTTGACATTTGGCTTTGGTTAAGGTTGAAGCTAGTCGAAATGAAGAAAGACCAAAATGGACGAACTTGGTTAAGTTGGATGATTCTTGGACCAAATGGCTCTTCGTTGGTCTCAAACTTCTCCACATGGTTTATTGTGTCATATTACATCAATCTATGCTTGACATTTGGCTTTGGTTAAGGTTGAAGCTAGTCGAAATGAAGAAAGACCAAAATGGACGAACTTGGTCAAGTTGGATGATTCTTGGACCAAATGGCTCTTCGTTGGTCTCAAACTTCTCCACATGGTTTATTGTGTCATATTACATCAATCTATGCTTGACATTTGGTTCGGTCAACGTTGAAGCTAGTCGAAATGAAGAAAGACCAAAATGGACGAACTTGGTCAAGTTGGATGATTCTTGGCCAAATGGCTCTTCGTTGGTCTCAAACTTCTCCACATGGTTTATTGTGTCATATTACATCAATCTATGCTTGACATTTGGCTTTGGTTAAGGTTGAAGCTAGTCGAAACGAAGAAAGACCAAAATGGACGAACTTGGTAAAGTTGGATGATTCTTGGACCAAATGGCTCTTCGTTGGTCTCAAACTTCTCCACATGGTTTATTGTGTCATATTACATCAATCTATGCTTGACATTTGGCTTTGGTTAAGGTTGAAGCTAGTCGAAACGAAGAAAGACCAAAATGGACGAACTTGGTTAAGTTGGATGATTTTTGGACCAAATGGCTCTTCGTTGGTCTCAAACTTCTCCACATGGTTTATTGTGTCATATTACATCAATCTATGCTTGACATTTGCTTCGGTCAACGTTGAAGCTAGTCGAAATGAAGAAAGACCAAAATGGACGAACTTGGTTAAGTTGGATGATTCTTGGACCAAATGGCTCTTCGTTGGTCTCAAACTTCTCCACATGGTTTATTGTGTCATATTACATCAATCTATGCTTGACATTTGGCTTTGGTTAAGGTTGAAGCTAGTCGAAATGAAGAAAGACCAAAATGGACGAACTTGGTTAAGTTGGATGATTCTTGGACCAAATGGCTCTTCGTTGGTCTCAAACTTCTCCACATGGTTTATTGTGTCATATTACATCAATCTATGCTTGACATTTGGCTTTGGTTAAGGTTGAAGCTAGTCGAAACGAAGAAAGACCAAAATGGACGAACTTGGTTAAGTTGGATGATTCTTGGACCAAATGGCTCTTCGTTGGTCTCAAACTTCTCCACATGGTTTATTGTGTCATATTACATCAATCTATGCTTGACATTTGGCTTTGGTTAAGGTTGAAGCTAGTCGAAATGAAGAAAGACCAAAATGGACGAACTTGGTTAAGTTGGATGATTCTTGGACCAAATGGCTCTTCGTTGGTCTCAAACTTCTCCACATGGTTTATTGTGTCATATTACATCAATCTATGCTTGACATTTGGCTTTGGTTAAGGTTGAAGCTAGTCGAAATGAAGAAAGACCAAAATGGACGAACTTGGTCAAGTTGGATGATTCTTGGACCAAATGGCTCTTCGTTGGTCTCAAACTTCTCCACATGGTTTATTGTGTCATATTACATCAATCTATGCTTGACATTTGGCTTTGGTTAAGGTTGAAGCTAGTCGAAACGAAGAAAGACCAAAATGGACGAACTTGGTTAAGTTGGATGATTCTTGGACCAAATGGCTCTTGTTGGTCTCAAACTTCTCCACATGGTTTATTGTGTCATATTACATCAATCTATGCTTGACATTTGGTTCGGTCAACGTTGAAGCTAGTCGAAATGAAGAAAGACCAAAATGGACGAACTTGGTCAAGTTGGATGATTCTTGGACCAAATGGCTCTTCGTTGGTCTCAAACTTCTCCACATGGTTTATTGTGTCATATTACATCAATCTATGCTTGACATTTGGCTTTGGTTAAGTTTGAAGCTAGTCGAAATGAAGAAAGACCAAAATGGACGAACTTGGTCAAGTTGGATGATTCTTGGACCAAATGGCTCTTCGTGGTCTCAAACTTCTCCACATGGTTTATTGTGTTATATTACATCAATCTATGCTTGACATTTGGTTCGGTCAACGTTGAAGCTAGTCGAAATGAAGAAAGACCAAAATGGACGAACTTGGTCAAGTTGGATGATTCTTGGACCAAATGGCTCTTCGTTGGTCTCAAACTTCTCCACATGGTTTATTGTGTCATATTACATCAATCTATGCTTGACATTTGGCTTTGGTTAAGGTTGAAGCTAGTCGAAATGAAAAAAGACCAAAATGGACGAACTTGGTCAAGTTGGATGATTCTTGGACCAAATGGCTCTTGTTGGTCTCAAACTTCTCCACATGGTTTATTGTGTCATATTACATCAATCTATGCTTGACATTTGGCTTCGGTCAACGTTGAAGCTAGTCGAAATGAAGAAAGACCAAAATGGACGAACTTGGTCAAGTTGGATGATTCTTGGACCAAATGGCTCTTCGTTGGTCTCAAACTTCTCCACATGGTTTATTGTGTCATATTACATCAATCTATGCTTGACATTTGGCTTTGGTTAAGGTTGAAGCTAGTCGAAACGAAGAAAGACCAAAATGGACGAACTTGGTTAAGTTGGATGATTCTTGGACCAAATGGCTCTTCGTTGGTCTCAAACTTCTCCACATGGTTTATTGTGTCATATTACATCAATCTATGCTTGACATTTGGCTTTGGTTAAGGTTGAAGCTAGTCGAAATGAAGAAAGACCAAAATGGACGAACTTGGTCAAGTTGGATGATTCTTGGACCAAATGGCTCTTCGTTGGTCTCAAACTTCTCCACATGGTTTATTGTGTCATATTACATCAATCTATGCTTGACATTTGGCTTTGGTTAAGGTTGAAGCTAGTCGAAACGAAGAAAGACCAAAATGGACGAACTTGGTCAAGTTGGATGATTCTTGGACCAAATGGCTCTTCGTTGGTCTCAAACTTCTCCACATGGTTTATTGTGTCATATTACATCAATCTATGCTTGACATTTGGCTTTGGTTAAGGTTGAAGCTAGTCGAAACGAAGAAAGACCAAAATGGACGAACTTGGTTAAGTTGGATGATTCTTGGACCAAATGGCTCTTCGTTGGTCTCAAACTTCTCCACATGGTTTATTGTGTCATATTACATCAATCTATGCTTGACATTTGGCTTCGGTCAACGTTGAAGCTAGTCGAAATGAAGAAAGACCAAAATGGACGAACTTGGTTAAGTTGGATGATTCTTGGACCAAATGGCTCTTCGTTGGTCTCAAACTTCTCCACATGGTTTATTGTGTCATATTACATCAATCTATGCTTGACATTTGGCTTTGGTTAAGGTTGAAGCTAGTCGAAACGAAGAAAGACCAAAATGGACGAACTTGGTCAAGTTGGATGATTCTTGGACCAAATGGCTCTTCGTTGGTCTCAAACTTCTCCACATGGTTTATTGTGTCATATTACATCAATCTATGCTTGACATTTGGCTTCGGTCAACGTTGAAGCTAGTCGAAATGAAGAAAGACCAAAATGGACGAACTTGGTCAAGTTGGATGATTCTTGGACCAAATGGCTCTTCGTTGGTCTCAAACTTCTCCACATGGTTTATTGTGTCATATTACATCAATCTATGCTTGACATTTGGCTTTGGTTAAGGTTGAAGCTAGTCGAAACGAAGAAAGACCAAAATGGACGAACTTGGTAAAGTTGGATGATTCTTGGACCAAATGGCTCTTCGTTGGTCTCAAACTTCTCCACATGGTTTATTGTGTCATATTACATCAATCTATGCTTAACATTTGGTTCGGTCAACGTTGAAGCTAGTCGAAATGAAGAAAGACCAAAATGGACGAACTTGGTCAAGTTGGATGATTCTTGGCCAAATGGCTCTTCGTTGGTCTCAAACTTCTCCACATGGTTTATTGTGTCATATTACATCAATCTATGCTTGACATTTGGCTTTGGTTAAGGTTGAAGCTAGTCGAAATGAAAAAGACCAAAATGGACGAACTTGGTCAAGTTGGATGATTCTTGGACCAAATGGCTCTTGTTGGTCTCAAACTTCTCCACATGGTTTATTGTGTCATATTACATCAATCTATGCTTGACATTTGGCTTCGGTCAACGTTGAAGCTAGTCGAAATGAAGAAAGACCAAAATGGACGAACTTGGTCAAGTTGGATGATTCTTGGACCAAATGGCTCTTCGTTGGTCTCAAACTTCTCCACATGGTTTATTGTGTCATATTACATCAATCTATGCTTGACATTTGGCTTTGGTTAAGGTTGAAGCTAGTCGAAACGAAGAAAGACCAAAATGGACGAACTTGGTTAAGTTGGATGATTCTTGGACCAAATGGCTCTTGTTGGTCTCAAACTTCTCCACATGGTTTATTGTTTCATATTACATCAATCTATGCTTAAGATTTGGTTCGGTCAACGTTGAAGCTAGTCGAAATGAAGAAAGACCAAAATGGACGAACTTGGTTAAGTTGGATGATTCTTGGACCAAATGGCTCTTCGTTGGTCTCAAACTTCTCCACATGGTTTATTGTGTCATATTACATCAATCTATGCTTGACATTTGGCTTTGGTTAAGGTTGAAGCTAGTCGAAATGAAGAAAGACCAAAATGGACGAACTTGGTCAAGTTGGATGATTCTTGGACCAAATGGCTCTTCGTTGGTCTCAAACTTCTCCACATGGTTTATTGTGTCATATTACATCAATCTATGCTTGACATTTGGCTTTGGTTAAGGTTGAAGCTAGTCGAAACGAAGAAAGACCAAAATGGACGAACTTGGTTAAGTTGGATGATTCTTGGACCAAATGGCTCTTCGTTGGTCTCAAACTTCTCCACATGGTTTATTGTGTCATATTACATCAATCTATGCTTGACATTTGGCTTTGGTTAAGGTTGAAGCTAGTCGAAACGAAGAAAGACCAAAATGGACGAACTTGGTTAAGTTGGATGATTCTTGGACCAAATGGCTCTTCGTTGGTCTCAAACTTCTCCACATGGTTTATTGTGTCATATTACATCAATCTATGCTTGACATTTGGCTTTGGTTAAGGTTGAAGCTAGTCGAAACGAAGAAAGACCAAAATGGACGAACTTGGTTAAGTTGGATGATTCTTGGACCAAATGGCTCTTGTTGGTCTCAAACTTCTCCACATGGTTTATTGTGTCATATTACATCAATCTATGCTTAACATTTGGGTTCGGTCAACGTTGAAGCTAGTCGAAATGAAGAAAGACCAAAATGGACGAACTTGGTTAAGTTGGATGATTCTTGGACCAAATGGCTCTTCGTTGGTCTCAAACTTCTCCACATGGTTTATTGTGTCATATTACATCAATCTATGCTTGACATTTGGCTTTGGTTAAGGTTGAAGCTAGTCGAAATGAAGAAAGACCAAAATGGACGAACTTGGTCAAGTTGGATGATTCTTGGACCAAATGGCTCTTCGTTGGTCTCAAACTTCTCCACATGGTTTATTGTGTCATATTACATCAATCTATGCTTGACATTTGGCTTTGGTTAAGGTTGAAGCTAGTCGAAACGAAGAAAGACCAAAATGGACGAACTTGGTCAAGTTGGATGATTCTTGGACCAAATGGCTCTTCGTTGGTCTCAAACTTCTCCACATGGTTTATTGTGTCATATTACATCAATCTATGCTTGACATTTGGCTTTCGTTAAGGTTGAAGCTAGTCGAAATGAAGAAAGACCAAAATGGACGAACTTGGTCAAGTTGGATGATTCTTGGACCAAATGGCTCTTCGTTGGTCTCAAACTTCTCCACATGGTTTATTGTGTCATATTACATCAATCTATGCTTGACATTTGGCTTTGGTTAAGGTTGAAGCTAGTCGAAACGAAGAAAGACCAAAATGGACGAACTTGGTTAAGTTGGATGATTCTTGGACCAAATGGCTCTTCGTTGGTCTCAAACTTCTCCACATGGTTTATTGTGTCATATTACATCAATCTATGCTTGACATTTGGCTTTGGTTAAGGTTGAAGCTAGTCGAAACGAAGAAAGACCAAAATGGACGAACTTGGTTAAGTTGGATGATTTTTGGACCAAATGGCTCTTGCATGGTCTCAAACTTCTCCACATGGTTTATTGTTTCATATTACATCAATCTATGCTTAACATTTGGTTCGGTCAACGTTGAAGCTAGTCGAAATGAAGAAAGACCAAAATGGACGAACTTGGTTAAGTTGGATGATTCTTGGACCAAATGGCTCTTCGTTGGTCTCAAACTTCTCCACATGGTTTATTGTGTCATATTACATCAATCTATGCTTGACATTTGGCTTTGGTTAAGGTTGAAGCTAGTCGAAATGAAGAAAGACCAAAATGGACGAACTTGGTCAAGTTGGATGATTCTTGGACCAAATGGCTCTTCGTTGGTCTCAAACTTCTCCACATGGTTTATTGTGTCATATTACATCAATCTATGCTTGACATTTGGCTTTGGTTAAGGTTGAAGCTAGTCGAAACGAAGAAAGACCAAAATGGACGAACTTGGTTAAGTTGGATGATTCTTGGACCAAATGGCTCTTCGTTGGTCTCAAACTTCTCCACATGGTTTATTGTGTCATATTACATCAATCTATGCTTGACATTTGGCTTTGGTTAAGGTTGAAGCTAGTCGAAATGAAAAAAGACCAAAATGGACGAACTTGGTTAAGTTGGATGATTCTTGGACCAAATGTCTCTTCGTTGGTCTCAAACTTCTCCACATGGTTTATTGTGTCATATTACATCAATCTATGCTTGACATTTGGCTTTGGTTAAGGTTGAAGCTAGTCGAAATGAAGAAAGACCAAAATGGACGAACTTGGTCAAGTTGGATGATTCTTGGACCAAATGGCTCTTCGTTGGTCTCAAACTTCTCCACATGGTTTATTGTGTCATATTACATCAATCTATGCTTGACATTTGGCTTTGGTTAAGGTTGAAGCTAGTCGAAACGAAGAAAGACCAAAATGGACGAACTTGGTCAAGTTGGATGATTCTTGGACCAAATGGCTCTTCGTTGGTCTCAAACTTCTCCACATGGTTTATTGTGTCATATTACATCAATCTATGCTTGACATTTGGCTTTCGTTAAGGTTGAAGCTAGTCGAAATGAAGAAAGACCAAAATGGACGAACTTGGTCAAGTTGGATGATTCTTGGACCAAATGGCTCTTCGTTGGTCTCAAACTTCTCCACATGGTTTATTGTGTCATATTACATCAATCTATGCTTGACATTTGGCTTTGGTTAAGGTTGAAGCTAGTCGAAATGAAGAAAGACCAAAATGGACGAACTTGGTCAAGTTGGATGATTCTTGGACCAAATGGCTCTTCGTTGGTCTCAAACTTCTCCACATGGTTTATTGTGTCATATTACATCAATCTATGCTTGACATTTGGCTTTGGTTAAGGTTGAAGCTAGTCGAAACGAAGAAAGACCAAAATGGACGAACTTGGTCAAGTTGGATGATTCTTGGACCAAATGGCTCTTGTTGGTCTCAAACTTCTCCACATGGTTTATTGTTTCATATTACATCAATCTATGCTTAAGATTTGGTTCGGTCAACGTTGAAGCTAGTCGAAATAAGAAAGACCAAAATGGACGAACTTGGTTAAGTTGGATGATTCTTGGACCAAATGGCTCTTCGTTGGTCTCAAACTTCTCCACATGGTTTATTGTGTCATATTACATCAATCTATGCTTGACATTTGGCTTTGGTTAAGGTTGAAGCTAGTCGAAACGAAGAAAGACCAAAATGGACGAACTTGGTTAAGTTGGATGATTTTTGGACCAAATGGCTCTTGCATGGTCTCAAACTTCTCCACATGGTTTATTGTTTTATATTACATCAATCTATGCTTAAGATTTGGTTTGGTCAACGTTGAAGCTAGTCGAAATGAAGAAAGACCAAAATGGACGAACTTGGTCAAGTTGGATGATTCTTGGACCAAATGGCTCTTCGTTGGTCTCAAACTTCTCCACATGGTTTATTGTGTCATATTACATCAATCTATGCTTGACATTTGGCTTTGGTTAAGGTTGAAGCTAGTCGAAACGAAGAAAGACCAAAATGGACGAACTTGGTAAAGTTGGATGATTCTTGGACCAAATGGCTCTTCGTTGGTCTCAAACTTCTCCACATGGTTTATTGTGTCATATTACATCAATCTATGCTTGACATTTGGTTCGGTCAACGTTGAAGCTAGTCGAAATGAAGAAAGACCAAAATGGACGAACTTGGTCAAGTTGGATGATTCTTGGCCAAATGGCTCTTCGTTGGTCTCAAACTTCTCCACATGGTTTATTGTGTCATATTACATCAATCTATGCTTGACATTTGGCTTTGGTTAAGGTTGAAGCTAGTCGAAATGAAAAAGACCAAAATGGACGAACTTGGTTAAGTTGGATGATTCTTGGACCAAATGTCTCTTCGTTGGTCTCAAACTTCTCCACATGGTTTATTGTGTCATATTACATCAATCTATGCTTGACATTTGGCTTTGGTTAAGGTTGAAGCTAGTCGAAATGAAGAAAGACCAAAATGGACGAACTTGGTCAAGTTGGATGATTCTTGGACCAAATGGCTCTTCGTTGGTCTCAAACTTCTCCACATGGTTTATTGTGTCATATTACATCAATCTATGCTTGACATTTGGCTTTGGTTAAGGTTGAAGCTAGTCGAAACGAAGAAAGACCAAAATGGACGAACTTGGTCAAGTTGGATGATTCTTGGACCAAATGGCTCTTCGTTGGTCTCAAACTTCTCCACATGGTTTATTGTGTCATATTACATCAATCTATGCTTGACATTTGGCTTTCGTTAAGGTTGAAGCTAGTCGAAATGAAGAAAGACCAAAATGGACGAACTTGGTCAAGTTGGATGATTCTTGGACCAAATGGCTCTTCGTTGGTCTCAAACTTCTCCACATGGTTTATTGTGTCATATTACATCAATCTATGCTTGACATTTGGCTTTGGTTAAGGTTGAAGCTAGTCGAAACGAAGAAAGACCAAAATGGACGAACTTGGTAAAGTTGGATGATTCTTGGACCAAATGGCTCTTCGTTGGTCTCAAACTTCTCCACATGGTTTATTGTGTCATATTACATCAATCTATGCTTGACATTTGGCTTTGGTTAAGGTTGAAGCTAGTCGAAATGAAGAAAGACCAAAATGGACGAACTTGGTCAAGTTGGATGATTCTTGGACCAAATGGCTCTTCGTTGGTCTCAAACTTCTCCACATGGTTTATTGTGTCATATTACATCAATCTATGCTTGACATTTGGTTCGGTCAACGTTGAAGCTAGTCGAAATGAAGAAAGACCAAAATGGACGAACTTGGTCAAGTTGGATGATTCTTGGACCAAATGGCTCTTCGTTGGTCTCAAACTTCTCCACATGGTTTATTGTGTCATATTACATCAATCTATGCTTGACATTTGGCTTTGGTTAAGGTTGAAGCTAGTCGAAACGAAGAAAGACCAAAATGGACGAACTTGGTTAAGTTGGATGATTCTTGGACCAAATGGCTCTTCGTTGGTCTCAAACTTCTCCACATGGTTTATTGTGTCATATTACATCAATCTATGCTTGACATTTGGCTTCGGTCAACGTTGAAGCTAGTCGAAATGAAGAAAGACCAAAATGGACGAACTTGGTTAAGTTGGATGATTCTTGGACCAAATGGCTCTTCGTTGGTCTCAAACTTCTCCACATGGTTTATTGTGTCATATTACATCAATCTATGCTTGACATTTGGCTTTGGTTAAGGTTGAAGCTAGTCGAAATGAAGAAAGACCAAAATGGACGAACTTGGTCAAGTTGGATGATTCTTGGACCAAATGGCTCTTCGTTGGTCTCAAACTTCTCCACATGGTTTATTGTGTCATATTACATCAATCTATGCTTGACATTTGGCTTTGGTTAAGGTTGAAGCTAGTCGAAACGAAGAAAGACCAAAATGGACGAACTTGGTTAAGTTGGATGATTCTTGGACCAAATGGCTCTTCGTTGGTCTCAAACTTCTCCACATGGTTTATTGTGTCATATTACATCAATCTATGCTTGACATTTGGCTTTGGTTAAGGTTGAAGCTAGTCGAAATGAAGAAAGACCAAAATGGACGAACTTGGTTAAGTTGGATGATTCTTGGACCAAATGGCTCTTCGTTGGTCTCAAACTTCTCCACATGGTTTATTGTGTCATATTACATCAATCTATGCTTGACATTTGGCTTTGGTTAAGGTTGAAGCTAGTCGAAATGAAGAAAGACCAAAATGGACGAACTTGGTCAAGTTGGATGATTCTTGGACCAAATGGCTCTTCGTTGGTCTCAAACTTCTCCACATGGTTTATTGTGTCATATTACATCAATCTATGCTTGACATTTGGCTTTGGTTAAGGTTGAAGCTAGTCGAAACGAAGAAAGACCAAAATGGACGAACTTGGTCAAGTTGGATGATTCTTGGACCAAATGGCTCTTCGTTGGTCTCAAACTTCTCCACATGGTTTATTGTGTCATATTACATCAATCTATGCTTGACATTTGGCTTTCGTTAAGGTTGAAGCTAGTCGAAATGAAGAAAGACCAAAATGGACGAACTTGGTAAGTTGGATGATTCTTGGACCAAATGGCTCTTCGTTGGTCTCAAACTTCTCCACATGGTTTATTGTGTCATATTACATCAATCTATGCTTGACATTTGGCTTTGGTCAACGTTGAAGCTAGTCGAAATGAAGAAAGACCAAAATGGACGAACTTGGTCAAGTTGGATGATTCTTGGACCAAATGGCTCTTCGTTGGTCTCAAACTTCTCCACATGGTTTATTGTGTCATATTACATCAATCTATGCTTGACATTTGGCTTTGGTTAAGGTTGAAGCTAGTCGAAATGAAGAAAGACCAAAATGGACGAACTTGGTCAAGTTGGATGATTCTTGGACCAAATGGCTCTTCGTTGGTCTCAAACTTCTCCACATGGTTTATTGTGTCATATTACATCAATCTATGCTTGACATTTGGCTTCGGTCAACGTTGAAGCTAGTCGAAATGAAGAAAGACCAAAATGGACGAACTTGGTCAAGTTGGATGATTCTTGGACCAAATGGCTCTTCGTTGGTCTCAAACTTCTCCACATGGTTTATTGTGTCATATTACATCAATCTATGCTTGACATTTGGCTTTGGTTAAGGTTGAAGCTAGTCGAAACGAAGAAAGACCAAAATGGACGAACTTGGTTAAGTTGGATGATTCTTGGACCAAATGGCTCTTCGTTGGTCTCAAACTTCTCCACATGGTTTATTGTGTCATATTACATCAATCTATGCTTGACATTTGGCTTCGGTCAAGGTTGAAGCTAGTCGAAATGAAGAAAGACCAAAATGGACGAACTTGGTTAAGTTGGATGATTCTTGGACCAAATGGCTCTTCGTTGGTCTCAAACTTCTCCACATGGTTTATTGTGTCATATTACATCAATCTATGCTTGACATTTGGCTTTGGTTAAGGTTGAAGCTAGTCGAAATGAAGAAAGACCAAAATGGACGAACTTGGTCAAGTTGGATGATTCTTGGACCAAATGGCTCTTCGTTGGTCTCAAACTTCTCCACATGGTTTATTGTGTCATATTACATCAATCTATGCTTGACATTTGGCTTTGGTTAAGGTTGAAGCTAGTCGAAACGAAGAAAGACCAAAATGGACGAACTTGGTTAAGTTGGATGATTCTTGGACCAAATGGCTCTTCGTTGGTCTCAAACTTCTCCACATGGTTTATTGTGTCATATTACATCAATCTATGCTTGACATTTGGCTTTGGTTAAGGTTGAAGCTAGTCGAAACGAAGAAAGACCAAAATGGACGAACTTGGTTAAGTTGGATGATTCTTGGACCAAATGGCTCTTCGTTGGTCTCAAACTTCTCCACATGGTTTATTGTGTCATATTACATCAATCTATGCTTGACATTTGGCTTTGGTTAAGGTTGAAGCTAGTCGAAACGAAGAAAGACCAAAATGGACGAACTTGGTCAAGTTGGATGATTCTTGGACCAAATGGCTCTTCGTTGGTCTCAAACTTCTCCACATGGTTTATTGTGTCATATTACATCAATCTATGCTTGACATTTGGCTTTGGTTAAGGTTGAAGCTAGTCGAAACGAAGAAAGACCAAAATGGACGAACTTGGTCAAGTTGGATGATTCTTGGACCAAATGGCTCTTCGTTGGTCTCAAACTTCTCCACATGGTTTATTGTGTCATATTACATCAATCTATGCTTGACATTTGGCTTTGGTTAAGGTTGAAGCTAGTCGAAACGAAGAAAGACCAAAATGGACGAACTTGGTTAAGTTGGATGATTCTTGGACCAAATGGCTCTTCGTTGGTCTCAAACTTCTCCACATGGTTTATTGTGTCATATTACATCAATCTATGCTTGACATTTGGCTTTGGTTAAGGTTGAAGCTAGTCGAAATGAAGAAAGACCAAAATGGACGAACTTGGTCAAGTTGGATGATTCTTGGACCAAATGGCTCTTCGTTGGTCTCAAACTTCTCCACATGGTTTATTGTGTCATATTACATCAATCTATGCTTGACATTTGGCTTTGGTTAAGGTTGAAGCTAGTCGAAATGAAGAAAGACCAAAATGGACGAACTTGGTCAAGTTGGATGATTCTTGGACCAAATGGCTCTTCGTTGGTCTCAAACTTCTCCACATGGTTTATTGTGTCATATTACATCAATCTATGCTTGACATTTGGCTTTGGTTAACGTTGAAGCTAGTCGAAATGAAGAAAGACCAAAATGGACGAACTTGGTCAAGTTGGATGATTCTTGGACCAAATGGCTCTTCGTTGGTCTCAAACTTCTCCACATGGTTTATTGTGTCATATTACATCAATCTATGCTTGACATTTGGCTTTGGTTAAGGTTGAAGCTAGTCGAAACGAAGAAAGACCAAAATGGACGAACTTGGTTAAGTTGGATGATTCTTGGACCAAATGGCTCTTCGTTGGTCTCAAACTTCTCCACATGGTTTATTGTGTCATATTACATCAATCTATGCTTGACATTTGGCTTTGGTTAAGGTTGAAGCTAGTCGAAATGAAGAAAGACCAAAATGGACGAACTTGGTTAAGTTGGATGATTCTTGGACCAAATGGCTCTTCGTTGGTCTCAAACTTCTCCACATGGTTTATTGTGTCATATTACATCAATCTATGCTTGACATTTGGCTTTGGTTAAGGTTGAAGCTAGTCGAAACGAAGAAAGACCAAAATGGACGAACTTGGTCAAGTTGGATGATTCTTGGACCAAATGGCTCTTCGTTGGTCTCAAACTTCTCCACATGGTTTATTGTGTCATATTACATCAATCTATGCTTGACATTTGGCTTTGGTTAAGGTTGAAGCTAGTCGAAACGAAGAAAGACCAAAATGGACGAACTTGGTTAAGTTGGATGATTCTTGGACCAAATGGCTCTTCGTTGGTCTCAAACTTCTCCACATGGTTTATTGTGTCATATTACATCAATCTATGCTTGACATTTGGCTTTGGTTAAGGTTGAAGCTAGTCGAAACGAAGAAAGACCAAAATGGACGAACTTGGTCAAGTTGGATGATTCTTGGACCAAATGGCTCTTCGTTGGTCTCAAACTTCTCCACATGGTTTATTGTGTCATATTACATCAATCTATGCTTGACATTTGGCTTTGGTTAAGGTTGAAGCTAGTCGAAACGAAGAAAGACCAAAATGGACGAACTTGGTTAAGTTGGATGATTCTTGGACCAAATGGCTCTTCGTTGGTCTCAAACTTCTCCACATGGTTTATTGTGTCATATTACATCAATCTATGCTTGACATTTGGCTTTGGTTAAGGTTGAAGCTAGTCGAAACGAAGAAAGACCAAAATGGACGAACTTGGTTAAGTTGGATGATTCTTGGACCAAATGGCTCTTCGTTGGTCTCAAACTTCTCCACATGGTTTATTGTGTCATATTACATCAATCTATGCTTGACATTTGGCTTTGGTTAAGGTTGAAGCTAGTCGAAACGAAGAAAGACCAAAATGGACGAACTTGGTCAAGTTGGATGATTCTTGGACCAAATGGCTCTTCGTTGGTCTCAAACTTCTCCACATGGTTTATTGTGTCATATTACATCAATCTATGCTTGACATTTGGCTTTGGTTAAGGTTGAAGCTAGTCGAAACGAAGAAAGACCAAAATGGACGAACTTGGTCAAGTTGGATGATTCTTGGACCAAATGGCTCTTCGTTGGTCTCAAACTTCTCCACATGGTTTATTGTGTCATATTACATCAATCTATGCTTGACATTTGGCTTTGGTTAAGGTTGAAGCTAGTCGAAACGAAGAAAGACCAAAATGGACGAACTTGGTCAAGTTGGATGATTCTTGGACCAAATGGCTCTTCGTTGGTCTCAAACTTCTCCACATGGTTTATTGTGTCATATTACATCAATCTATGCTTGACATTTGGCTTTGGTTAAGGTTGAAGCTAGTCGAAACGAAGAAAGACCAAAATGGACGAACTTGGTCAAGTTGGATGATTCTTGGACCAAATGGCTCTTCGTTGGTCTCAAACTTCTCCACATGGTTTATTGTGTCATATTACATCAATCTATGCTTGACATTTGGCTTTGGTTAAGGTTGAAGCTAGTCGAAACGAAGAAAGACCAAAATGGACGAACTTGGTCAAGTTGGATGATTCTTGGACCAAATGGCTCTTCGTTGGTCTCAAACTTCTCCACATGGTTTATTGTGTCATATTACATCAATCTATGCTTGACATTTGGCTTTGGTTAAGGTTGAAGCTAGTCGAAACGAAGAAAGACCAAAATGGACGAACTTGGTTAAGTTGGATGATTCTTGGACCAAATGGCTCTTCGTTGGTCTCAAACTTCTCCACATGGTTTATTGTGTCATATTACATCAATCTATGCTTGACATTTGGCTTTGGTTAAGGTTGAAGCTAGTCGAAACGAAGAAAGACCAAAATGGACGAACTTGGTCAAGTTGGATGATTCTTGGACCAAATGGCTCTTCGTTGGTCTCAAACTTCTCCACATGGTTTATTGTGTCATATTACATCAATCTATGCTTGACATTTGGCTTTGGTTAAGGTTGAAGCTAGTCGAAACGAAGAAAGACCAAAATGGACGAACTTGGTCAAGTTGGATGATTCTTGGACCAAATGGCTCTTCGTTGGTCTCAAACTTCTCCACATGGTTTATTGTGTCATATTACATCAATCTATGCTTGACATTTGGCTTTGGTTAAGGTTGAAGCTAGTCGAAACGAAGAAAGACCAAAATGGACGAACTTGGTCAAGTTGGATGATTCTTGGACCAAATGGCTCTTCGTTGGTCTCAAACTTCTCCACATGGTTTATTGTGTCATATTACATCAATCTATGCTTGACATTTGGCTTTGGTTAAGGTTGAAGCTAGTCGAAACGAAGAAAGACCAAAATGGACGAACTTGGTCAAGTTGGATGATTCTTGGACCAAATGGCTCTTCGTTGGTCTCAAACTTCTCCACATGGTTTATTGTGTCATATTACATCAATCTATGCTTGACATTTGGCTTTGGTTAAGGTTGAAGCTAGTCGAAACGAAGAAAGACCAAAATGGACGAACTTGGTCAAGTTGGATGATTCTTGGACCAAATGGCTCTTCGTTGGTCTCAAACTTCTCCACATGGTTTATTGTGTCATATTACATCAATCTATGCTTGACATTTGGCTTTGGTTAAGGTTGAAGCTAGTCGAAACGAAGAAAGACCAAAATGGACGAACTTGGTCAAGTTGGATGATTCTTGGACCAAATGGCTCTTCGTTGGTCTCAAACTTCTCCACATGGTTTATTGTGTCATATTACATCAATCTATGCTTGACATTTGGCTTTGGTTAAGGTTGAAGCTAGTCGAAACGAAGAAAGACCAAAATGGACGAACTTGGTCAAGTTGGATGATTCTTGGACCAAATGGCTCTTCGTTGGTCTCAAACTTCTCCACATGGTTTATTGTGTCATATTACATCAATCTATGCTTGACATTTGGCTTTGGTTAAGGTTGAAGCTAGTCGAAACGAAGAAAGACCAAAATGGACGAACTTGGTCAAGTTGGATGATTCTTGGACCAAATGGCTCTTCGTTGGTCTCAAACTTCTCCACATGGTTTATTGTGTCATATTACATCAATCTATGCTTGACATTTGGCTTTGGTTAAGGTTGAAGCTAGTCGAAACGAAGAAAGACCAAAATGGACGAACTTGGTCAAGTTGGATGATTCTTGGACCAAATGGCTCTTCGTTGGTCTCAAACTTCTCCACATGGTTTATTGTGTCATATTACATCAATCTATGCTTGACATTTGGCTTTGGTTAAGGTTGAAGCTAGTCGAAACGAAGAAAGACCAAAATGGACGAACTTGGTCAAGTTGGATGATTCTTGGACCAAATGGCTCTTCGTTGGTCTCAAACTTCTCCACATGGTTTATTGTGTCATATTACATCAATCTATGCTTGACATTTGGCTTTGGTTAAGGTTGAAGCTAGTCGAAACGAAGAAAGACCAAAATGGACGAACTTGGTCAAGTTGGATGATTCTTGGACCAAATGGCTCTTCGTTGGTCTCAAACTTCTCCACATGGTTTATTGTGTCATATTACATCAATCTATGCTTGACATTTGGCTTTGGTTAAGGTTGAAGCTAGTCGAAACGAAGAAAGACCAAAATGGACGAACTTGGTCAAGTTGGATGATTCTTGGACCAAATGGCTCTTCGTTGGTCTCAAACTTCTCCACATGGTTTATTGTGTCATATTACATCAATCTATGCTTGACATTTGGCTTTGGTTAAGGTTGAAGCTAGTCGAAACGAAGAAAGACCAAAATGGACGAACTTGGTCAAGTTGGATGATTCTTGGACCAAATGGCTCTTCGTTGGTCTCAAACTTCTCCACATGGTTTATTGTGTCATATTACATCAATCTATGCTTGACATTTGGCTTTGGTTAAGGTTGAAGCTAGTCGAAACGAAGAAAGACCAAAATGGACGAACTTGGTCAAGTTGGATGATTCTTGGACCAAATGGCTCTTCGTTGGTCTCAAACTTCTCCACATGGTTTATTGTGTCATATTACATCAATCTATGCTTGACATTTGGCTTTGGTTAAGGTTGAAGCTAGTCGAAACGAAGAAAGACCAAAATGGACGAACTTGGTCAAGTTGGATGATTCTTGGACCAAATGGCTCTTCGTTGGTCTCAAACTTCTCCACATGGTTTATTGTGTCATATTACATCAATCTATGCTTGACATTTGGCTTTGGTTAAGGTTGAAGCTAGTCGAAACGAAGAAAGACCAAAATGGACGAACTTGGTTAAGTTGGATGATTCTTGGACCAAATGGCTCTTCGTTGGTCTCAAACTTCTCCACATGGTTTATTGTGTCATATTACATCAATCTATGCTTGACATTTGGCTTTGGTTAAGGTTGAAGCTAGTCGAAACGAAGAAAGACCAAAATGGACGAACTTGGTCAAGTTGGATGATTCTTGGACCAAATGGCTCTTCGTTGGTCTCAAACTTCTCCACATGGTTTATTGTGTCATATTACATCAATCTATGCTTGACATTTGGCTTTGGTTAAGGTTGAAGCTAGTCGAAACGAAGAAAGACCAAAATGGACGAACTTGGTCAAGTTGGATGATTCTTGGACCAAATGGCTCTTCGTTGGTCTCAAACTTCTCCACATGGTTTATTGTGTCATATTACATCAATCTATGCTTGACATTTGGCTTTGGTTAAGGTTGAAGCTAGTCGAAACGAAGAAAGACCAAAATGGACGAACTTGGTCAAGTTGGATGATTCTTGGACCAAATGGCTCTTCGTTGGTCTCAAACTTCTCCACATGGTTTATTGTGTCATATTACATCAATCTATGCTTGACATTTGGCTTTGGTTAAGGTTGAAGCTAGTCGAAACGAAGAAAGACCAAAATGGACGAACTTGGTCAAGTTGGATGATTCTTGGACCAAATGGCTCTTCGTTGGTCTCAAACTTCTCCACATGGTTTATTGTGTCATATTACATCAATCTATGCTTGACATTTGGCTTTGGTTAAGGTTGAAGCTAGTCGAAACGAAGAAAGACCAAAATGGACGAACTTGGTCAAGTTGGATGATTCTTGGACCAAATGGCTCTTCGTTGGTCTCAAACTTCTCCACATGGTTTATTGTGTCATATTACATCAATCTATGCTTGACATTTGGCTTTGGTTAAGGTTGAAGCTAGTCGAAACGAAGAAAGACCAAAATGGACGAACTTGGTCAAGTTGGATGATTCTTGGACCAAATGGCTCTTCGTTGGTCTCAAACTTCTCCACATGGTTTATTGTGTCATATTACATCAATCTATGCTTGACATTTGGCTTTGGTTAAGGTTGAAGCTAGTCGAAACGAAGAAAGACCAAAATGGACGAACTTGGTCAAGTTGGATGATTCTTGGACCAAATGGCTCTTCGTTGGTCTCAAACTTCTCCACATGGTTTATTGTGTCATATTACATCAATCTATGCTTGACATTTGGCTTTGGTTAAGGTTGAAGCTAGTCGAAACGAAGAAAGACCAAAATGGACGAACTTGGTCAAGTTGGATGATTCTTGGACCAAATGGCTCTTCGTTGGTCTCAAACTTCTCCACATGGTTTATTGTGTCATATTACATCAATCTATGCTTGACATTTGGCTTTGGTTAAGGTTGAAGCTAGTCGAAACGAAGAAAGACCAAAATGGACGAACTTGGTCAAGTTGGATGATTCTTGGACCAAATGGCTCTTCGTTGGTCTCAAACTTCTCCACATGGTTTATTGTGTCATATTACATCAATCTATGCTTGACATTTGGCTTTGGTTAAGGTTGAAGCTAGTCGAAACGAAGAAAGACCAAAATGGACGAACTTGGTCAAGTTGGATGATTCTTGGACCAAATGGCTCTTCGTTGGTCTCAAACTTCTCCACATGGTTTATTGTGTCATATTACATCAATCTATGCTTGACATTTGGCTTTGGTTAAGGTTGAAGCTAGTCGAAACGAAGAAAGACCAAAATGGACGAACTTGGTCAAGTTGGATGATTCTTGGACCAAATGGCTCTTCGTTGGTCTCAAACTTCTCCACATGGTTTATTGTGTCATATTACATCAATCTATGCTTGACATTTGGCTTTGGTTAAGGTTGAAGCTAGTCGAAACGAAGAAAGACCAAAATGGACGAACTTGGTCAAGTTGGATGATTCTTGGACCAAATGGCTCTTCGTTGGTCTCAAACTTCTCCACATGGTTTATTGTGTCATATTACATCAATCTATGCTTGACATTTGGCTTTGGTTAAGGTTGAAGCTAGTCGAAACGAAGAAAGACCAAAATGGACGAACTTGGTCAAGTTGGATGATTCTTGGACCAAATGGCTCTTCGTTGGTCTCAAACTTCTCCACATGGTTTATTGTGTCATATTACATCAATCTATGCTTGACATTTGGCTTTGGTTAAGGTTGAAGCTAGTCGAAACGAAGAAAGACCAAAATGGACGAACTTGGTCAAGTTGGATGATTCTTGGACCAAATGGCTCTTCGTTGGTCTCAAACTTCTCCACATGGTTTATTGTGTCATATTACATCAATCTATGCTTGACATTTGGCTTTGGTTAAGGTTGAAGCTAGTCGAAACGAAGAAAGACCAAAATGGACGAACTTGGTCAAGTTGGATGATTCTTGGACCAAATGGCTCTTCGTTGGTCTCAAACTTCTCCACATGGTTTATTGTGTCATATTACATCAATCTATGCTTGACATTTGGCTTTGGTTAAGGTTGAAGCTAGTCGAAACGAAGAAAGACCAAAATGGACGAACTTGGTCAAGTTGGATGATTCTTGGACCAAATGGCTCTTCGTTGGTCTCAAACTTCTCCACATGGTTTATTGTGTCATATTACATCAATCTATGCTTGACATTTGGCTTTGGTTAAGGTTGAAGCTAGTCGAAACGAAGAAAGACCAAAATGGACGAACTTGGTCAAGTTGGATGATTCTTGGACCAAATGGCTCTTCGTTGGTCTCAAACTTCTCCACATGGTTTATTGTGTCATATTACATCAATCTATGCTTGACATTTGGCTTTGGTTAAGGTTGAAGCTAGTCGAAACGAAGAAAGACCAAAATGGACGAACTTGGTCAAGTTGGATGATTCTTGGACCAAATGGCTCTTCGTTGGTCTCAAACTTCTCCACATGGTTTATTGTGTCATATTACATCAATCTATGCTTGACATTTGGCTTTGGTTAAGGTTGAAGCTAGTCGAAACGAAGAAAGACCAAAATGGACGAACTTGGTCAAGTTGGATGATTCTTGGACCAAATGGCTCTTCGTTGGTCTCAAACTTCTCCACATGGTTTATTGTGTCATATTACATCAATCTATGCTTGACATTTGGCTTTGGTTAAGGTTGAAGCTAGTCGAAACGAAGAAAGACCAAAATGGACGAACTTGGTCAAGTTGGATGATTCTTGGACCAAATGGCTCTTCGTTGGTCTCAAACTTCTCCACATGGTTTATTGTGTCATATTACATCAATCTATGCTTGACATTTGGCTTTGGTTAAGGTTGAAGCTAGTCGAAACGAAGAAAGACCAAAATGGACGAACTTGGTCAAGTTGGATGATTCTTGGACCAAATGGCTCTTCGTTGGTCTCAAACTTCTCCACATGGTTTATTGTGTCATATTACATCAATCTATGCTTGACATTTGGCTTTGGTTAAGGTTGAAGCTAGTCGAAACGAAGAAAGACCAAAATGGACGAACTTGGTCAAGTTGGATGATTCTTGGACCAAATGGCTCTTCGTTGGTCTCAAACTTCTCCACATGGTTTATTGTGTCATATTACATCAATCTATGCTTGACATTTGGCTTTGGTTAAGGTTGAAGCTAGTCGAAACGAAGAAAGACCAAAATGGACGAACTTGGTCAAGTTGGATGATTCTTGGACCAAATGGCTCTTCGTTGGTCTCAAACTTCTCCACATGGTTTATTGTGTCATATTACATCAATCTATGCTTGACATTTGGCTTTGGTTAAGGTTGAAGCTAGTCGAAACGAAGAAAGACCAAAATGGACGAACTTGGTCAAGTTGGATGATTCTTGGACCAAATGGCTCTTCGTTGGTCTCAAACTTCTCCACATGGTTTATTGTGTCATATTACATCAATCTATGCTTGACATTTGGCTTTGGTTAAGGTTGAAGCTAGTCGAAACGAAGAAAGACCAAAATGGACGAACTTGGTCAAGTTGGATGATTCTTGGACCAAATGGCTCTTCGTTGGTCTCAAACTTCTCCACATGGTTTATTGTGTCATATTACATCAATCTATGCTTGACATTTGGCTTTGGTTAAGGTTGAAGCTAGTCGAAACGAAGAAAGACCAAAATGGACGAACTTGGTCAAGTTGGATGATTCTTGGACCAAATGGCTCTTCGTTGGTCTCAAACTTCTCCACATGGTTTATTGTGTCATATTACATCAATCTATGCTTGACATTTGGCTTTGGTTAAGGTTGAAGCTAGTCGAAACGAAGAAAGACCAAAATGGACGAACTTGGTCAAGTTGGATGATTCTTGGACCAAATGGCTCTTCGTTGGTCTCAAACTTCTCCACATGGTTTATTGTGTCATATTACATCAATCTATGCTTGACATTTGGCTTTGGTTAAGGTTGAAGCTAGTCGAAACGAAGAAAGACCAAAATGGACGAACTTGGTTAAGTTGGATGATTCTTGGACCAAATGGCTCTTCGTTGGTCTCAAACTTCTCCACATGGTTTATTGTGTCATATTACATCAATCTATGCTTGACATTTGGCTTTGGTTAAGGTTGAAGCTAGTCGAAACGAAGAAAGACCAAAATGGACGAACTTGGTCAAGTTGGATGATTCTTGGACCAAATGGCTCTTCGTTGGTCTCAAACTTCTCCACATGGTTTATTGTGTCATATTACATCAATCTATGCTTGACATTTGGCTTTGGTTAAGGTTGAAGCTAGTCGAAACGAAGAAAGACCAAAATGGACGAACTTGGTCAAGTTGGATGATTCTTGGACCAAATGGCTCTTCGTTGGTCTCAAACTTCTCCACATGGTTTATTGTGTCATATTACATCAATCTATGCTTGACATTTGGCTTTGGTTAAGGTTGAAGCTAGTCGAAACGAAGAAAGACCAAAATGGACGAACTTGGTCAAGTTGGATGATTCTTGGACCAAATGGCTCTTCGTTGGTCTCAAACTTCTCCACATGGTTTATTGTGTCATATTACATCAATCTATGCTTGACATTTGGCTTTGGTTAAGGTTGAAGCTAGTCGAAACGAAGAAAGACCAAAATGGACGAACTTGGTCAAGTTGGATGATTCTTGGACCAAATGGCTCTTCGTTGGTCTCAAACTTCTCCACATGGTTTATTGTGTCATATTACATCAATCTATGCTTGACATTTGGCTTTGGTTAAGGTTGAAGCTAGTCGAAACGAAGAAAGACCAAAATGGACGAACTTGGTCAAGTTGGATGATTCTTGGACCAAATGGCTCTTCGTTGGTCTCAAACTTCTCCACATGGTTTATTGTGTCATATTACATCAATCTATGCTTGACATTTGGCTTTGGTTAAGGTTGAAGCTAGTCGAAACGAAGAAAGACCAAAATGGACGAACTTGGTCAAGTTGGATGATTCTTGGACCAAATGGCTCTTCGTTGGTCTCAAACTTCTCCACATGGTTTATTGTGTCATATTACATCAATCTATGCTTGACATTTGGCTTTGGTTAAGGTTGAAGCTAGTCGAAACGAAGAAAGACCAAAATGGACGAACTTGGTCAAGTTGGATGATTCTTGGACCAAATGGCTCTTCGTTGGTCTCAAACTTCTCCACATGGTTTATTGTGTCATATTACATCAATCTATGCTTGACATTTGGCTTTGGTTAAGGTTGAAGCTAGTCGAAACGAAGAAAGACCAAAATGGACGAACTTGGTCAAGTTAGATGATTCTTGGACCAAATGGCTCTTCGTTGGTCTCAAACTTCTCCACATGGTTTATTGTGTCATATTACATCAATCTATGCTTGACATTTGGCTTTGGTTAAGGTTGAAGCTAGTCGAAACGAAGAAAGACCAAAATGGACGAACTTGGTCAAGTTGGATGATTCTTGGACCAAATGGCTCTTCGTTGGTCTCAAACTTCTCCACATGGTTTATTGTGTCATATTACATCAATCTATGCTTGACATTTGGCTTTGGTTAAGGTTGAAGCTAGTCGAAACGAAGAAAGACCAAAATGGACGAACTTGGTCAAGTTGGATGATTCTTGGACCAAATGGCTCTTCGTTGGTCTCAAACTTCTCCACATGGTTTATTGTGTCATATTACATCAATCTATGCTTGACATTTGGCTTTGGTTAAGGTTGAAGCTAGTCGAAACGAAGAAAGACCAAAATGGACGAACTTGGTCAAGTTGGATGATTCTTGGACCAAATGGCTCTTCGTTGGTCTCAAACTTCTCCACATGGTTTATTGTGTCATATTACATCAATCTATGCTTGACATTTGGCTTTGGTTAAGGTTGAAGCTAGTCGAAACGAAGAAAGACCAAAATGGACGAACTTGGTCAAGTTAGATGATTCTTGGACCAAATGGCTCTTCGTTGGTCTCAAACTTCTCCACATGGTTTATTGTGTCATATTACATCAATCTATGCTTGACATTTGGCTTTGGTTAAGGTTGAAGCTAGTCGAAACGAAGAAAGACCAAAATGGACGAACTTGGTCAAGTTGGATGATTCTTGGACCAAATGGCTCTTCGTTGGTCTCAAACTTCTCCACATGGTTTATTGTGTCATATTACATCAATCTATGCTTGACATTTGGCTTTGGTTAAGGTTGAAGCTAGTCGAAACGAAGAAAGACCAAAATGGACGAACTTGGTCAAGTTGGATGATTCTTGGACCAAATGGCTCTTCGTTGGTCTCAAACTTCTCCACATGGTTTATTGTGTCATATTACATCAATCTATGCTTGACATTTGGCTTTGGTTAAGGTTGAAGCTAGTCGAAACGAAGAAAGACCAAAATGGACGAACTTGGTCAAGTTGGATGATTCTTGGACCAAATGGCTCTTCGTTGGTCTCAAACTTCTCCACATGGTTTATTGTGTCATATTACATCAATCTATGCTTGACATTTGGCTTTGGTTAAGGTTGAAGCTAGTCGAAACGAAGAAAGACCAAAATGGACGAACTTGGTTAAGTTGGATGATTCTTGGACCAAATGGCTCTTCGTTGGTCTCAAACTTCTCCACATGGTTTATTGTGTCATATTACATCAATCTATGCTTGACATTTGGCTTTGGTTAAGGTTGAAGCTAGTCGAAACGAAGAAAGACCAAAATGGACGAACTTGGTCAAGTTGGATGATTCTTGGACCAAATGGCTCTTCGTTGGTCTCAAACTTCTCCACATGGTTTATTGTGTCATATTACATCAATCTATGCTTGACATTTGGCTTTGGTTAAGGTTGAAGCTAGTCGAAACGAAGAAAGACCAAAATGGACGAACTTGGTCAAGTTAGATGATTCTTGGACCAAATGGCTCTTCGTTGGTCTCAAACTTCTCCACATGGTTTATTGTGTCATATTACATCAATCTATGCTTGACATTTGGCTTTGGTTAAGGTTGAAGCTAGTCGAAACGAAGAAAGACCAAAATGGACGAACTTGGTCAAGTTAGATGATTCTTGGACCAAATGGCTCTTCGTTGGTCTCAAACTTCTCCACATGGTTTATTGTGTCATATTACATCAATCTATGCTTGACATTTGGCTTTGGTTAAGGTTGAAGCTAGTCGAAACGAAGAAAGACCAAAATGGACGAACTTGGTCAAGTTAGATGATTCTTGGACCAAATGGCTCTTCGTTGGTCTCAAACTTCTCCACATGGTTTATTGTGTCATATTACATCAATCTATGCTTGACATTTGGCTTTGGTTAAGGTTGAAGCTAGTCGAAACGAAGAAAGACCAAAATGGACGAACTTGGTCAAGTTAGATGATTCTTGGACCAAATGGCTCTTCGTTGGTCTCAAACTTCTCCACATGGTTTATTGTGTCATATTACATCAATCTATGCTTGACATTTGGCTTTGGTTAAGGTTGAAGCTAGTCGAAACGAAGAAAGACCAAAATGGACGAACTTGGTCAAGTTAGATGATTCTTGGACCAAATGGCTCTTCGTTGGTCTCAAACTTCTCCACATGGTTTATTGTGTCATATTACATCAATCTATGCTTGACATTTGGCTTTGGTTAAGGTTGAAGCTAGTCGAAACGAAGAAAGACCAAAATGGACGAACTTGGTCAAGTTAGATGATTCTTGGACCAAATGGCTCTTCGTTGGTCTCAAACTTCTCCACATGGTTTATTGTGTCATATTACATCAATCTATGCTTGACATTTGGCTTTGGTTAAGGTTGAAGCTAGTCGAAACGAAGAAAGACCAAAATGGACGAACTTGGTCAAGTTAGATGATTCTTGGACCAAATGGCTCTTCGTTGGTCTCAAACTTCTCCACATGGTTTATTGTGTCATATTACATCAATCTATGCTTGACATTTGGCTTTGGTTAAGGTTGAAGCTAGTCGAAACGAAGAAAGACCAAAATGGACGAACTTGGTCAAGTTAGATGATTCTTGGACCAAATGGCTCTTCGTTGGTCTCAAACTTCTCCACATGGTTTATTGTGTCATATTACATCAATCTATGCTTGACATTTGGCTTTGGTTAAGGTTGAAGCTAGTCGAAACGAAGAAAGACCAAAATGGACGAACTTGGTCAAGTTAGATGATTCTTGGACCAAATGGCTCTTCGTTGGTCTCAAACTTCTCCACATGGTTTATTGTGTCATATTACATCAATCTATGCTTGACATTTGGCTTTGGTTAAGGTTGAAGCTAGTCGAAACGAAGAAAGACCAAAATGGACGAACTTGGTCAAGTTAGATGATTCTTGGACCAAATGGCTCTTCGTTGGTCTCAAACTTCTCCACATGGTTTATTGTGTCATATTACATCAATCTATGCTTGACATTTGGCTTTGGTTAAGGTTGAAGCTAGTCGAAACGAAGAAAGACCAAAATGGACGAACTTGGTCAAGTTGGATGATTCTTGGACCAAATGGCTCTTCGTTGGTCTCAAACTTCTCCACATGGTTTATTGTGTCATATTACATCAATCTATGCTTGACATTTGGCTTTGGTTAAGGTTGAAGCTAGTCGAAACGAAGAAAGACCAAAATGGACGAACTTGGTCAAGTTAGATGATTCTTGGACCAAATGGCTCTTCGTTGGTCTCAAACTTCTCCACATGGTTTATTGTGTCATATTACATCAATCTATGCTTGACATTTGGCTTTGGTTAAGGTTGAAGCTAGTCGAAACGAAGAAAGACCAAAATGGACGAACTTGGTCAAGTTAGATGATTCTTGGACCAAATGGCTCTTCGTTGGTCTCAAACTTCTCCACATGGTTTATTGTGTCATATTACATCAATCTATGCTTGACATTTGGCTTTGGTTAAGGTTGAAGCTAGTCGAAACGAAGAAAGACCAAAATGGACGAACTTGGTTAAGTTGGATGATTCTTGGACCAAATGGCTCTTCGTTGGTCTCAAACTTCTCCACATGGTTTATTGTGTCATATTACATCAATCTATGCTTGACATTTGGCTTTGGTTAAGGTTGAAGCTAGTCGAAACGAAGAAAGACCAAAATGGACGAACTTGGTTAAGTTGGATGATTCTTGGACCAAATGGCTCTTCGTTGGTCTCAAACTTCTCCACATGGTTTATTGTGTCATATTACATCAATCTATGCTTGACATTTGGCTTTGGTTAAGGTTGAAGCTAGTCGAAACGAAGAAAGACCAAAATGGACGAACTTGGTCAAGTTAGATGATTCTTGGACCAAATGGCTCTTCGTTGGTCTCAAACTTCTCCACATGGTTTATTGTGTCATATTACATCAATCTATGCTTGACATTTGGCTTTGGTTAAGGTTGAAGCTAGTCGAAACGAAGAAAGACCAAAATGGACGAACTTGGTCAAGTTGGATGATTCTTGGACCAAATGGCTCTTCGTTGGTCTCAAACTTCTCCACATGGTTTATTGTGTCATATTACATCAATCTATGCTTGACATTTGGCTTTGGTTAAGGTTGAAGCTAGTCGAAACGAAGAAAGACCAAAATGGACGAACTTGGTCAAGTTAGATGATTCTTGGACCAAATGGCTCTTCGTTGGTCTCAAACTTCTCCACATGGTTTATTGTGTCATATTACATCAATCTATGCTTGACATTTGGCTTTGGTTAAGGTTGAAGCTAGTCGAAACGAAGAAAGACCAAAATGGACGAACTTGGTCAAGTTAGATGATTCTTGGACCAAATGGCTCTTCGTTGGTCTCAAACTTCTCCACATGGTTTATTGTGTCATATTACATCAATCTATGCTTGACATTTGGCTTTGGTTAAGGTTGAAGCTAGTCGAAACGAAGAAAGACCAAAATGGACGAACTTGGTCAAGTTGGATGATTCTTGGACCAAATGGCTCTTCGTTGGTCTCAAACTTCTCCACATGGTTTATTGTGTCATATTACATCAATCTATGCTTGACATTTGGCTTTGGTTAAGGTTGAAGCTAGTCGAAACGAAGAAAGACCAAAATGGACGAACTTGGTTAAGTTGGATGATTCTTGGACCAAATGGCTCTTCGTTGGTCTCAAACTTCTCCACATGGTTTATTGTGTCATATTACATCAATCTATGCTTGACATTTGGTTTCGGTTAAGGTTGAAGCTAGTCAAAATGAAGAAAGACCAAAATGGACGAACTTGGTCAAGTTGGATGATTCTTGGACCAAATGGCTCTTCGTTGGTCTCAAACTTCTCCACATGGTTTATTGTGTCATATTACATCAATCTATGCTTGACATTTGGCTTTGGTTAAGGTTGAAGCTAGTCGAAATGAAGAAAGACCAAAATGGACGAACTTGGTTAAGTTGGATGATTCTTGGACCAAATGGCTCTTCGTTGGTCTCAAACTTCTCCACATGGTTTATTGTGTCATATTACATCAATCTATGCTTGACATTTGGCTTTGGTTAAGGTTGAAGCTAGTCGAAACGAAGAAAGACCAAAATGGACGAACTTGGTCAAGTTGGATGATTCTTGGACCAAATGGCTCTTCGTTGGTCTCAAACTTCTCCACATGGTTTATTGTGTCATATTACATCAATCTATGCTTGACATTTGGCTTTGGTTAAGGTTGAAGCTAGTCGAAACGAAGAAAGACCAAAATGGACGAACTTTGTTAAGTTGGATGATTCTTGGACCAAATGGCTCTTCGTTGGTCTCAAACTTCTCCACATGGTTTATTGTGTCATATTACATCAATCTATGCTTGACATTTGGTTTCGGTCAAAGTTGAAGCTAGTCGAAATGAAGAAAGACCAAAATGGACGAACTTGGTCAAGTTAGATGATTCTTGGACCAAATGGCTCTTCGTTGGTCTCAAACTTCTCCACATGGTTTATTGTGTCATATTACATCAATCTATGCTTGACATTTGGCTTTGGTTAAGGTTGAAGCTAGTCGAAACGAAGAAAGACCAAAATGGACGAACTTGGTCAAGTTAGATGATTCTTGGACCAAATGGCTCTTCGTTGGTCTCAAACTTCTCCACATGGTTTATTGTGTCATATTACATCAATCTATGCTTGACATTTGGCTTTGGTTAAGGTTGAAGCTAGTCGAAACGAAGAAAGACCAAAATGGACGAACTAGGTCAAGTTGGATGATTCTTGGACCAAATGGCTCTTCGTTGGTCTCAAACTTCTCCACCTGGTTTCTTGTGTTATATAACATCCATCTAAGCAACACATTTGGCTTAGGTAAAGGTTGAACCTAGTCAAAACGCCTAAAGAAAGACCAAAATGGACGAACTTGGTTAAGTTGGATGATTCTTGGACCAAATGGCTCTTCGTTGGTCTCAAACTTCTCACATGGTTTATTGTGTCATATTACATCAATCTATGCTTGACATTTGGCTTTGGTTAAGGTTGAAGCTAGTCGAAACGAAAAAAGACCAAAATGGACGAACTTGGTTAAGTTGGATGATTCTTTGACCAAATGGCTCTTCGTTGGTCTCAAACTCTCCACATGGTTTATTGTGTCATATTACATCAATCTATGCTTGACTTTTGTCTTTGGTTTAGGTTGAATCTAGTCGAAACGTATAAAGTCAAAAATGGACTAACTGTGTTTTGTTAGATGATTCTTGGACGAAATGGCTCTTCGTTGGTCTCATACATCTTCACATGGTTTATTGTGTCATATTACATCAATCTATGCTTGACATTTGGCTTTGGTTAAGGTTGAAGCTAGTCGAAACGAAGAAAGACCAAAATGGACGAACTTGGTCAAGTTGGATGATTCTTGGACCAAATGGCTCTTCGTTGGTCTCAAACTTCTCCACATGGTTTATTGTGTCATATTACATCAATCTATGCTTGACATTTGGCTTTGGTTAATTTGAAGCTAGTCGAAACGAAGAAAGACAAAAGGGACGAACTTGGTCAAGTTAGATGATTCTTGGACCAAATGGCTCTTCGTTGGTCTCAAACTTCTCCACATGGTTTTTTGTGTCATATTACATCAATCTATGCTTGACATTTGGCTTTGGTTAAGGTTGAAGCTAGTCGAAACGAAGAAAGACCAAAATGGACGAACTTGGTCAAGTTAGATGATTCTTGGACCAAATGGCTCTTCGTTGGTCTCAAACTTCTCCACATGGTTTATTGTGTCATATTACATCAATCTATGCTTGACATTTGGCTTTGGTTAAGGTTGAAGCTAGTCGAAACGAAGAAAGACCAAAATGGACGAACTTGGTTAAGTTGGATGATTCTTGGACCAAATGGCTGTTCGTTGGTCTCAAACTTCTCAAATGGTTTATTGTGTCATATTACATCAATCTATGCTTGACATTTGGCTTTGGTTAAGGTTGAAGCTAGTCGAAACGAAGAAAGACCAAAATGGACGAACTTGGTTAAGTTGGATGATTCTTTGACCAAATGGCTCTTCGTTGGTCTCAAACTTCTCCACATGGTTTATTGTGTCATATTACATCAATCTATGCTTGACATTTGGCTTTGGTTAAGGTTGAAGCTAGTCGAAACGAAGAAAGACCAAAATGGACAAACTTGGTCAAGTTAGATGATTCTTGGACCAAATGGCTCTTCGTTGGTCTCAAACTTCTTCACATGGTTTATTGTGTCATATTACATCAATCTATGCTTGACATTTGGCTTTGGTTAAGGTTGAAGCTAGTCGAAACGAAGAAAGACCAAAATGGACGAACTTGGTCAAGTTGGATGATTCTTGGACCAAATGGCTCTTCGTTGGTCTCAAACTTCTCCACATGGTTTATTGTGTCATATTACATCAATCTATGCTTGACATTTGGCTTTGGTTAATTTTGAAGCTAGTCGAAACGAAGAAAGACCAAAATGGACGAACTTGGTCAAGTTAGATGATTCTTGGACTAAATGGCTCTTCGTTGGTCTCAAACTTCTCCACATGGTTTTTTGTGTAATATTACATCAATCTATGCTTGACATTTGGCTTTGGTTAAGGTTGAAGCTAGTCGAAATGAAGAAAGACCAAAATGGACGAACTTGGTCAAGTTAGATGATTCTTGGACTAAATGGCTCTTCGTTGGTCTCAAACTTCTCCAGATGGATTATTGTGTCATATTACATCAATCTATGCTTGACATTTGGCTTTGGTTAAGGTTGAAGCTAGTCGAAACGAAGAAAGACCAAAAAGGACGAACTTGGTCAAGTTGGATGATTCTTGGACCAAATGGCTCTTCGTTGGTCTCAAACTTCTCCACATGGTTTATTGTGTCATATTACATCAATCTATGCTTGACATTTGGCTTTGGTTAAGGTTGAAGCTAGTCGAAATGAAGAAAGACCAAAATGGACGAACTTTGTTAAGTTGGATGATTCTTTGACCAAATGGCTCTTCGTTGGTCTCAAACTTCTCCACATGGTTTATTGTGTCATATTACATCAATCTATGCTTGACATTTGGCTTTGGTTAAGGTTGAAGCTAGTCGAAACGAAGAAAGACCAAAATGGACGAACTTGGTTAAGTTAGATGATTCTTGGACCAAATGGCTCTTCGTTGGTCTCAAAATTCTCCACATGGTTTATTGTGTCATATTACATCAATCTATGCTTGACATTTGGCTTTGGTTAATTTTGAAGCTAGTCGAAACGAAGAAAGACCAAAATGGACGAAGTTGGTCAAGTTAGATGATTCTTGGACTAAATGGCTCTTCGTTGGTCTCAAACTTCTCCACATGGTTTATTGTGTCATATTACATCAATCTATGCTTGACATTTGGCTTTGGTTAAGGTTGAAGCTAGTCGAAATGAAGAAAGACCAAAAAGGACGAACTTGGTCAAGTTAGATGATTCTTGGACTAAATGGCTCTTCGTTGGTCTCAAACTTCTCCACATGGTTTATTGTGTCATATTACATCAATCTATGCTTGACATTTGGCTTTGGTTAAGGTTGAAGCTAGTCGAAACGAAGAAAGACCAAAATGGACGAACTTGGTTAAGTTGGATGATTCTTCGACCAAATGGCTCTTCCATGGTCTCAAACTTCTCCACATGGTTTATTGTGTCATATTACATCAATCTAGGCTTAAGATTTGGTTTCGGTCAACGTTGAAGCTAGTCAAAATGAAGAAAGACCAAAAAGGACGAACTTGGTCAAGTTGGATGATTCTTGGACCAAATGGCTCTTCGTTGGTCTCAAACTTCTCCACATGGTTTATTGTGTCATATTACATCAATCTATGCTTGACATTTGGCTTTGGTTAAGGTTGAAGCTAGTCGAAATGAAGAAAGACCAAAATGGACGAACTTTGTTAAGTTGGATGATTCTACGACCAAATGGCTCTTCGTTGGTCTCAAACTTCTCCACATGGTTTATTGTGTCATATTACATCAATCTATGCTTGACATTTGGCTTTGGTTAAGGTTGAAGCTAGTCGAAACGAAGAAAGACCAAAATGGACAAACTTGGTGAAGTTGGATGATTCTTCGACCAAATGGCTGTTCGTTGGTCTCAAACTTCTCCACATGGTTTATTGTGTCATATTACATCAATCTATCCTTGACATTTGGCTTTGGTTAAGGTTGAAGCTAGTCGAAAGGAAGAAAGACCAAAATGGACGAACTTTGTTACGTTGGATGATTCTTCGACCAAATAGCTGTTCGTTGGTCTCAAACTTCTCCACATGGTTTATTGTGTTATATTACATCAATCTAGGCTTAAGATTTGGTTTCGGTCAACGTTGAAGCTAGTCAAAATGAAGAAAGACCAAAATGGACGAACTTGGTTAAGTTGGATGATTCTTGGACCAAATGGCTCTTCGTTGGTCCAAACTTCTTCACATGGTTTATTGTGTCATATTACATCAATCTATGCTTGACATTTGGCTTTGGTTAAGGTTGAAGCTAGTCGAAACAAAGAAAGACCAAAATGGACGAACTTGGTCAAGTTAGATGATTCTTGGACCAAATGGCTCTTCGTTGGTCTCAAACTTCTTCACATGGTTTATTGTGTCATATTACATCAATCTATGCTTGACATTTGGCTTTGGTTAAGGTTGAAGCTAGTCGAAACGAAGAAAGACCAAAATGGACGAACTTGGTTAAGTTGGATGATTCTTGGACCAAATGGCTCTTCGTTGGTCTCAAACTTCTCCACATGGTTTATTGTGTCATATTACATCAATCTATACTTGACATTTGGCTTTGGTTAAGGTTGAAGCTAGTCGAAACGAAGAAAGACGAAAATGGACGAACTTGGTCAAGTTAGATGATTCTTGGACTAAATGGCTCTTCGTTGGTCTCAAATTTCTGCACATAGTTTATTGTGTCATATTACATCAATCTATGCTTGACATTTGGCTTTGGTTAAGGTTGAAGCTAGTCGAAACGAAGAAAGACCAAAATGGACGAACTGGGTCAAGTTAGATGATTCTTGGACCAAATGGCTCTTCGTTGGTCTCAAACTTCTCCACATGGTTTATTGTGTCATATTACATCAATCTATGCTTGACATTTGGCATTGGTTAAGGTTGAAGCTAGTCGAAACGAAGAAAGACTAAAAGGGACGAACTTGGTCAAGTTAGATGATTCTTGGACTAAATGGCTCTTCGTTGGTCTCAAACTTCTTCACATGGTTTATTGTGTCATATTACATCAATCTATGCTTGACATTTGGCATTGGTTAAGGTTGAAGCTAGTCGAAACGAAGAAAAACTAAAATGGACGAACTTGGTCAAGTTAGATTATTCTTGGACTAAATGGCTCTTCGTTGGTCTCAAACTTCTCCACATGGTTTATTGTGTCATATTACATCAATCTATGCTTGACATTTGGCTTTGGTTAAGGTTGAAGTTAGTCGAAACGAAGAAAGACCAAAATGGACGAACTTGGTCAAGTTAGATGATTCTTGGACCAAATGGCTCTTCATTGGTCTCACACTTCTTCACATGGTTTATTGTGTCATATTACATCAATATATGCTTGACATTTGGCTTTGGTTAAGGTTGAAGCTAGTCGAAACGAAGAAAGACCAAAATGGACGAACTTGGTCAAGTTAGATGATTCTTGGACCAAATGGCTGTTCGTTGGTCTCAAACTTCTTCACATGGTTTATTGTGTCATATTACATCAATCTATGCTTGACATTTGGCTTTGGTTAAGGTTGAAGCTAGTCGAAACAATGAAAGACCAAAATGGACGAACTTGGTTAAGTTGGATGATTCTTGGACCAAATGGCTCTTCGTTGGCTCAAACTTCTCCACATGGTTTATTGTGTCATATTACATCAATCTATGCTTGACATTTGGCTTTGGTTAAGGTTGAAGCTTGTCGAAACGATGAAAGACCAAAATGGACGACTTGGTCAAGTTTGTTGATTCTTGGACCAAATGGCTCTTCGTTGGTCTCAACCTTCTTCACATGGTTTATTGTGTCATATTACAACAATCTATGCTTGACATTTGGCATTGGTTAAGGTTGAAGCTAGTCGAAACGAAGAAAGACTAAAATGGACGAACTTGGTCAAGTTAGATTATTCTTGGACTAAATGGCTCTTCGTTGGTCTCAAACTTCTCCACATGGTTTATTGTGTCATATTACATCAATCTATGCTTGACATTTGGCTTTGGTTAAGGTTGAAGTTAGTCGAAACGAAGAAAGACCAAAATAGACGAACTTGGTCAAGTTTGTTGATTCTTGGACCAAATGGCTCTTCGTTGGTCTCAACCTTCTTCACATGGTTTATTGTGTCATATTACAACAATCTATGCTTGACATTTGGCTTTGGTTAAGGTTGAAGCTAGTCGAAACAAAGAAAGACCAAAATGGACGAACTTGGTCAAGTTAGATGATTCATGGACCAAATGGCTCTTCGTTGGTCTCAAACTTCTTCACATGGTTTATTGTGTCATATTACATCAATCTATGCTTGACATTTGGCTTTGGTTAAGGTTGAAGCTAGTCGAAACGAAGAAAGACCAAAATGGACGAACTTGGTTAAGTTGGATGATTCTTGGACCAAATGGCTCTTCGTTGGTCTCAAACTTCTCCACATGGTTTATTATGTCATATTACATCAATCTATACTTGGCATTTGGCTTTGGTTAAGGTTGAAGCTAGTCGAAACGAAGAAAGACTAAAATGGACGAACTTGGTCAAGTTAGATTAGTCTTGGACTAAATGGCTCTTCGTTGGTCTCAAATTTCTCCAGATAGATTATTGTGTCATATTACATCAATCTATGCTTGACATTTGGCTTTGGTTAAGGTTGAAGCTAGTCAAAACGAAGAAAGACCAAAATGGACGAACTGGGTCAAGTTAGATGATTCTTGGACCAAATGGCTCTTCGTTGGTCTCAAACTTCTCCATATGGTTTATTGTGTCATATTACATGAATCTATGCTTGACATTTGGCATTGGTTAAGGTTGAAGCTAGTCGAAACGAAGAAAGACTAAAAGGGACGAGGTTGGTCAAGTTAGATGATTCTTGGACTAAATGGCTCTTCGTTGGTCTCAAACTTCTTCACATGGTTTATTGTGTCATATTGCATCAATATATGCTTGACATTTGGCATTGGTTAAGGTTGAAGCTAGTCGAAACGAAGAAAGATTAAAATGGACGACTTGGTCAAGTTTGTTGATTCTTGGACCAAATGGCTCTTCGTTGGTCTCAACCTTGTTCACATCATTTATTGTGTCATATTACATCAATCTATACTTGACATTTGGCTTTGGTTAAGGTTGAAGCTAGTCGAAACGAGGAAAGACCAAAATGGATGAACTTAGTTAACTTGGATAATTCTTAGACCAAATGGCTGTTCGTTGGTCTCAAACTTCTCAAATGGTTTATTGTGTCATATTACATGAATCTATGCTTGACATTTGGCTTTGGTTAAGGTTGAAGCTAGTCGAAACGAAGAAAGACCAAAATGGACGAACTTGGTCAAGTTGGATGATTCTTGGACGAAATGGCTCTTCGTTGGTCTCAAGCTTCTCCACATGGTTTATTGTGTCATATAACATCAATCTATACTTGACATTTGGCTTTTGTTAAGGTTGAAGCTAGTCGAAACGAGGAAAGACCAAAATAGACGAACTTAGTGAAGTTGGATGATTCTTCGACCAAATGGCTCTTCGTTGGTCTCAAACTTCTCCACAAGGTTTATTCTGTCATATTACATCAAGCTATGCTTGACATTTGGCTTTGGTTAAGGTTGAAGCTAGTCGAAACGAAGAAAGACCAAAATGGACAAACTTGGTCAAGTTAGATGATTCTTGGACCAAATGGCTGTTCTTTGGTCTCAAACTTCTTCACATGGTTTATTGTGTCATATTACAACAATCTATGCTTGACATTTGGCTTTGGTTAAGGTTGAAGCTAGTCGACACGAAGAAACACCAAAATGGACGAACTTGGTCAAGTTTGTTGATTCTTGGACCAAAAGGCTCTTCGTTGGTCTCAACCTTGTTCACATCATTTATTGTGTCATATTACATCAATCTATACTTGACATTTGGCTTTGGTTAAGGTTGAAGCTAGTCGAAACGAGGAAAGACCAAAATGGACGAACTTGGTTAACTTGGATAATTCTTGGACCAAATGGCTGTTCGTTGGTCTCAAACTTCTCAAATGGTTTAGTGTGTCATATTACATGAATCTATGCTTGACATTTGGCTTTGGTTAAGGTTGAAGCTAGTCGAAACGAAGAAAGACCAAAATGGACGAACTTGGTTAAGTTGGATGATTCTTTGACCAAATGGCTGTTCGTTGGTCTCAAACTTCTCCACATGGTTTATTCTGTCATATTACATTAATCTATGCTTGACATTTGGCTTTGGTTAAGGTTGAAGCTAGTCGAAACGAAGAAAGACCAAAATGGACAAACTTGGTCAAGTTAGATGATTCTTGGACCAAATGGCTCTTCGTTGGTCTCAAACTTCTTCACATGGTTTATTGTGTCATATTACATCAATCTATGCTTGACATTTGGCTTTGGTTAAGGTTGAAGCTAGTCGAAACGAAGAAAGACCAAAATGGACGAACTTGGTCAAGTTTGTTGATTCTTGGACCAAATGGCTCTTCGTTGGTCTCAAACTTCTCCACATGGTTTATTCTGTCATATTACATCAATCTATGCTTGACATTTGGCTTTGGTTAATTTTGATGCTAGTCGAAACGAAGAAAGACTAAAAGGGACGAAGTTGGTCAAGTTAGATGATTCTTGGACTAAATGGCTCTTCGTTGGTCTCAAACTTCTCCAGATGGTTTTTTGTGTAATATTACATCAATCTATGCTTGACATTTGGCTTTGGTTAAGGTTGAAGCTAGTCGAAACGAAGAAAGACTAAAATGGACGAACTTGGTCAAGTTAGATTATTCTTGGACTAAATGGCTCTTCGTTGGTCTCAAACTTCTCCAGATGGATTATTGTGTAATATTACATCAATCTATACTTGACATTTGGCTTTGGTTAAGGTTGAAGCTAGTCGAAACGAGGAAAGACCAAAATGGACGAACTTGGTTAACTTGGATAATTCTTGGACCAAATGGCTGTTCGTTGGTCTCAAACTTCTCAAATGGTTTAGTGTGTCATATTACATGAATCTATGCTTGACATTTGGCTTTGGTTAAGGTTGAAGCTAGTCGAAACGAAGAAAGACCAAAATGGACGAACTTGGTTAAGTTGGATGATTCTTTGACCAAATGGCTGTTCGTTGGTCTCAAACTTCTCCACATGGTTTATTCTGTCATATTACATTAATCTATGCTTGACATTTGGTCTTAACCAAAGCCAAATGTCAAGCATTGAGTGATGTAATATGACACAATAAACCATGTGGAGAAGTTTGAGACCAACGAAGAGCCATTTGGTCAAAGAATCATCCAACTTGACCAAGTTCGTCCATTTTGGTCTTTCTTCGTTTCGACTAGCTTCAACCTTATCCATAGCGAAATGTCAAGCATAGATTGATGTAATATTACACAATAAATCATGTGGAGTAGTTTGAGACCAACGAACAGCCATTTGGTCGAAGAATCATCCAATTTAACCAAGTTCGTCCATTTTTGTCTTTCTTCATTTCGACTAGCTTCAACGTTGACCGAAACCAAATCTTAAGCCTAGATTGATGTAATATAACACAATAAACCATGTGGAAGTTTGAGACCAACGAACAGCCATTTGGTCGAAGAATCATCCAACTTAACCAAGTTCGTCCATTTTGGTCTTTCTTCGTTTCGACTAGCTTCAACCTTAACCAAAGCCAAATGTCAAGCATTGAGTGATGTAATATGACACAATAAACCATGTGGAGAAGTTTGAGACCAACGAAGAGCCATTTGGTCAAAGAATCATCCAACTTGACCAAGTTCGTCCATTTTGGTCTTTCTTCGTTTCGACTAGCTTCAACCTTATCCATAGCGAAATGTCAAGCATAGATTGATGTAATATTACACAATAAATCATGTGGAGTAGTTTGAGACCAGCGAACAGCCATTTGGTCGAAGAATCATCCAATTTAACCAAGTTCGTCCATTTTGGTCTTTCTTCATTTCGACTAGCTTCAACGTTGACCGAAACCAAATCTTAAGCCCAGATTGATGTAATATAACACAATAAACCATGTGGAAGTTTGAGACCAACGAACAGCCATTTGGTCGAAGAATCATCCAACTTAACCAAGTTCGTCCATTTTGGTCTTTCTTCGTTTCGACTAGCTTCAACCTTATCCAAAGCCAAATGTCAAGCATAGATTGATGTAATATTACACAATAAACCATGTGGAGAAGTTTGAGACCAACGAAGAGCCATTTGGTCGAAGAATCATCCAACTTAACCAAGTTTGTCCATTTTGGTCTTTCTTCGTTTCGACTAGCTTCAACCTTAACCAAAGCCAAATGTCAAGCATTGAGTGATGTAATATGACACAATAAACCATGTGGAAAAGTTTGAGACCAACGAAGAGCCATTTGGTCGAAGAATCATCCAACTTAACGAAGTTCGTCCATTTTGGTCTCTCTTCGTTTCGACTAGCTTCAACCTTAACCAAAGCCAAATGTCAAGCATTGAGTGATGTAATATGACACAATAAACCATGTGGAGAAGTTTGAGACCAACGAAGAGCCATTTGGTCAAAGAATCATCCAACTTGACCAAGTTCGTCCATTTTGGTCTTTCTTCGTTTCGACTAGCTTCAACCTTATCCAACGCCAAATGTCAAGCATAGGTTGCTGTAATATAACACAATAAACCATGTGGAGAAGTTTGAGACCAACGAAGAGCCATTTGGTCAAAGAATCATCCAACTTGACCAAGTTCGTCCATTTTGGTCTTTCTTCGTTTCGACTAGCTTCAACCTTATCCAAAGCCAAATGTCAAGCATAGATTGATGTAATATTACACAATAAACCATGTGGAGAAGTTTGAGACCAACGAAGAGCCATTTGGTCGAAGAATCATCCAATTTAACCAAGTTCGTCCCTTTTGGTCTTTCTTCGTTTCGACTAGCTTCAACCTTATCCAAAGCCAAATGTCAAGAATAGATTGCTGTAATATAACACAATAAACCATGTGGAGAAGTTTGAGACCAACGAAGAGCCATTTGGTCAAAGAATCATCTAACTTGACCAAGTTCGTCCATTTTGGTCTTTCTTCGTTTCGACTAGCTTCAACCTTATCCAAAGCCAAATGTCAAGCATAGATTGATGTAATATTACACAATAAACCATGTGAAGAAGTTTGAGACCAACGAAGAGCCTTTTGGTCCAAGAATCATCCAATTTAACCAAGTTCGTCCATTTTGGTCTTTCTTCATTTCGACTAGCTTCAACGTTGACCGAAACCAAATCTTAAGCCTAGATTGATGTAATATAACACAATAAACCATGTGGAGAAGTTTGAGACCAACGAAGAGGCAATTGGTCGAAGAATCATCCAACTTAACCAAGTTCGTCCATTTTGGTCTGTCTTCGTTTCGACTAGCTTCAACCTTAACCAAAGCCAAATGTCAAGCATAGATTGATGTAATATGACACAATAAACCATGTGGAGAAGTTTGAGACCAACGAAGAGCCATTTGGTCAAAGAATCATCTAACTTAACCAAGTTCGTCCATCTTGGTCTTTCTTCATATCGACTAGCTTCAACGTTGACCGAAACCAAATCTTAAGCCTAGATTGATGTAATATAACACAATACACCATTTGGAGAAGTTTGAGACCAACGAAGAGCCATTTGGTCGAAGAATCATCGAACTTCACCAAGTTCGTCCATATTGGTCTTTCTTCGTTCGACTAGGTTCAACCTTAACCAAGGCTAAATGTCAAGCATAGAGTGATGTGATATGACACAATAAACCATGTGGAAAAGTTTGAGACCAACGAACAGCCATTTGGTCGAAGAATCATCCAACTTCACCAAGTTCGTCTCTTTTGGTCTTTCTTCGTTCGACTTGGTTCAACCTTAACCAAAGCCAAATGTCAAGCATAGAGTGATGTGATATGACACAATAAACCATGTGGAGAAGTTTGCAACCAACGAACAGCCATTTGGTCGAAGAATCATCCAAGTTAACCAAGTTTGTCCATTTTGGTCTTTCTTCGTTTTGACTAACTTCAACCTTAACCAAAGCCAAATGTCAAGCATTGAGTGATGTAATATGACACAATAAACCATGTGGAGAAGTTTGAGACCAACGAAGAGCCATTTGGTCAAAGAATCATCCAACTTGGCCAAGTTCGTCCATTTTGGTCTTTCTTCGTTTCGACTAGCTTCAACCTTATCCAACGCCAAATGTCAAGCATAGGTTGCTGTAATATAACACAATAAACCATGTGGAGAAGTTTGAGACCAACGAAGAGCCATTTGGTCGAAGAATCATCCAACTTAACCAAGTTCATCCATTTTGGTCTTTCTTCGTTTCGACTAGCTTCAACCTTAACCAAAGCCAAATGTCAAGCATAGAGTGATGTGATATGACACAATAAACCATGTGGAGAAGTTTGAGACCAACGAACAGCCATTTGGTCGAAGAATCATCCAACTTCACCAAGTTCGTCGCTTTTGGTCTTTCTTCGTTCGACTTGGTTCAACCTTAACCATGGCCAAATGTCAAGCATAGAGTGATGTGATATGACACAATAAACCATGTGGAGAAGTTTGACACTAACGAACAGCCATTTGGTCGAAAAATCATGGAACTTAACCAAGTTCGTCCATTTTGGTCTTTTTTCGTTTCGACTAGCTTCAACCTTAACCAAAGCCAAATGTCAAGCATTGAGTGATGTAATATGACACAATAAACCATGTGGAGAAGTTTGAGACCAACGAAGAGCCATTTGGTCAAAGAATCATCCAACTTGACCAAGTTCGTCCATCTTGGTCTTTCTTCATTTCGACTAGCTTCAACGTTGACCGAAACCAAATCTTAAGCCTAGATTGATGTAATATAACACAATACACCATGTGGAGAATTTTGAGACCAACGAACAGCCATTTGGTCGAAGAATCATCCAACTTCACCAAGTTCGTCGCTTTTGGTCTTTCTTCGTTCGACTTGGTTCAACCTTAACCATGGCCAAATGTCAAGCATAGAGTGATGTGATATGACACAATAAACCATGTGGAGAAGTTTGACACTAACGAACAGCCATTTGGTCGAAAAATCATGGAACTTAACCAAGTTCGTCCATTTTGGTCTTTTTTCGTTTCTACTAGCTTCAACCTTAACCAAAGCCTAATGTCAAGCATAGAGTGATGTAATATGACACAATAAATCATGTGAAGAAGTTTGAGACCAACGAATAGCCATTTGGTCGAAGAATCATCAAACTTAACCAAGTTCGTCCATTTTGGTCTTTCTTCGTTTCGACTAGCTTCAACCATATCCAAAGCCAAATGTCAAGCATAGATTGATGTAATATTACACAATAAACCATGTGGAGTAGTTTGAGACCAACGAACAGCCATTTGGTCGAAGAATCATCCAATTTAACCAAGTTCGTCCATTTTGGTCTTTCTTCATTTCGACTAGCTTCAACGTTGACCGAAACCAAATCTTAAGCCTAGATTGATGTAATATAACACAATAAACCATGTGGAGAAGTTTGAGACCAACGAAGAGGCAATTGGTCGAAGAATCATCCAACTTGACCAAGTTCGTCCATTTTGGTCTGTCTTCGTTTCGACTAGCTTCAACCTTAACCAAAGCCAAATGTCAAGCATAGATTGATGTAATATGACACAATAAACCATGTGGAGAAGTTTGAGACCAACGAAGAGCCATTTGGTCAAAGAATCATCTAACTTAACCAAGTTCGTCCATCTTGGTCTTTCTTCATATCGACTAGCTTCAACGTTGACCGAAACCAAATCTTAAGCCTAGATTGATGCAATATAACACAATACACCATTTGGAGAAGTTTGAGACCAACGAAGAGCCATTTGGTCGAAGAATCATCGAACTTCACCAAGTTCGTCCCTATTGGTCTTTCTTCGTTCGACTAGGTTCAACCTTAACCAAGGCTAAATGTCAAGCATAGAGTGATGTGATATGACACAATAAACCATGTGGAGAAGTTTGAGACCAACGAAGAGCCATTTGGTCAAAGAATCATCCAACTTGACTAAGTTCGTCCATTTTGGTCTTTCTTCGTTTCGACTAGCTTCAACCTTATGCAAAGCCAAATGTCAAGCATATATTGCTGTAATATAACACAATAAACCATGTGGAGAAGTTTAAGACCAACGAAGAGCCATTTGGTCGAAGAATCATCCATCTTAACCAAGTTCGTCCATTTTGGTCTTTCTTCGTTTCGACTAGCTTCAACCTTAACAAAAGCCAAATGTCAAGCATTGAGTGATGTAATATGAGACAATAAACCATGTGGAGAATTTTGAGACCAACGAACAGCCATTTGGTCGAAGAATCATCCAACTTCACCAAGTTCGTCTCTTTTGGTCTTTCTTCGTTCGACTTGGTTCAACCTTAACCAAAGCCAAATGTCAAGCATAGAGTGATGTGATATGACACAATAAACCATGTGGAGAAGTTTGCGACCAACGAACAGCCATTTGGTCGAAGAATCATCCAACTTAACCAAGTTTGTCCATTTTGGTCTTTCTTCGTTTCGACTAGCTTCAACCTTAACCAAAGCCAAATGTCAAGCATTGAGTGATGTAATATGACACAATAAACCATGTGGAGAAGTTTGAGACCAACGAAGAGCCATTTGGGCAAAGAATCATCCAACTTGGCCAAGTTCGTCCATTTTGGTCTTTCTTCGTTTCGACTAGCTTCAACCTTATCCAACGCCAAATGTCAAGCATAGGTTGCTGTAATATAACACAATAAACCATGTGGAGAAGTTTGAGACCAACGAAGAGCCATTTGGTCGAAGAATCATCCAACTTAACCAAGTTCGTCCATTTTGGTCTTTCTTCGTTTCGACTAGCTTCAACCTTAACCAAAGCCAAATGTCAAGCATTGAGTGATGTAATATGACACAATAAACCATGTGGAGAATTTTGAGACCAACGAAGAGCCATTTGGTCGAAGAATCATCGAACTTCACCAAGTTCGTCCCTTTTGGTCTTTCTTCGTTCGACTAGGTTCAACCTTAACCAAGGCTAAATGTCAAGCATAGAGTGATGTGATATGACACAATAAACCATGTGGAGAAGTTTGAGACCAACGAACAGCCATTTGGTCGAAGAATCATCCAACTTAACCAAGTTTGTCCATTTTGGTCTTTCTTCGTTTCGACTAGCTTCAACCTTAACCAAAGCCAAATGTCAAGCATTGAGTGATGTAATATGACACAATAAACCATGTGGAGAAGTTTGAGACCAACGAAGAGCCATTTGGTCAAAGAATCATCCAACTTGACCAAGTTCGTCCATCTTGGTCTTTCTTCATTTCGACTAGCTTCAACGTTGACCGAAACCAAATCTTAAGCCTAGATTGATGTAATATAACACAATAAACCATGTGGAGAATTTTGAGACCAACGAACAGCCATTTGGTCGAAGAATCATCCAACTTCACCAAGTTCGTCCTTTTGGTCTTTCTTCGTTCGACTAGGTTGAACCTTAACCAAAGCCAAATGTCAAGCATAGAGTGATGTGATATGACACAATAAACCATGTGGAGAAGTTTGAGACCAACGAACAGCCATTTGGTCGAAGAATCATGGAACTTAACCAAGTTCGTCCATTTTGGTCTTTTTTCGTTTCGACTAGCTTCAACCTTAACCAAAGCCAAATGTCAAGCATAGAGTGATGTAATATGACACAATAAACCATGTGGAGAAGTTTGAGACCAACGAATAGCCATTTGGTCGAAGAATCATCCAACTTAACCAAGTTCGTCCATTTTGGTCTTTCTTCGTTTCGACTAGCTTCAACCATATCCAAAGCCAAATGTCAAGCATAGATTGATGTAATATTACACAATAAACCATGTGGAGAAGTTTGAGACCAACGAACAGCCATTTGGTCGAAGAATCATCCAACTTAACCAAGTTCGTCCATTTTGGTCTTTCTTCATTTCGACTAGCTTCAACGTTGACCGAAACCAAATCTTAAGCCTAGATTGATGTAATATAACACAATAAACCATGTGGAGAAGTTTGAGACCAACGAAGAGCCATTTGGTCGAAGAATCATCCAACTTAACCAAGTTCGTCCATTTTGGTCTTTCTTCGTTTCGACTAGCTTCAACCTTATCCAAAGCCAAATGTCAAGCATAGATTGATGTAATATGACACAATAAACCATGTGGAGAAGTTTGAGACCAACGAACAGCCATTTGGTCGAAGAATCATCCAACTTAACCAAGTTCGTCCATTTTGGTCTTTCTTCATTTCGACTAGCTTCAACGTTGACCGAAACCAAATGTTAAGCATAGATTGATGTAATATAACACAATAAACCATGTGGAGAAGTTTGAGACCAACGAAGAGCCATTTGGTCGAAGAATCATCCAACTTAACCAAGTTCGTCCATTTTGGTCTTTCTTCGTTTCGACTAGCTTCAACCTTAACCAAAGCCAAATGTCAAGCATAGATTGATGTAATATGACACAATAAACCATGTGGAGAAGTTTGAGACCAACGAAGAGCCATTTGGTCAAAGAATCATCCAACTTAACCAAGTTCGTCCATTTTGGTCTTTCTTCATTTCGACTAGCTTCAACGTTGACCGAAAGCCAAATGTCAAGCATAGATTGATGTAATATGACACAATAAACCATGTGGAGAAGTTTGAGACCAACGAAGAGCCATTTGGTCGAAGAATCATCCAACTTAACCAAGTTCGTCCATTTTGGTCTTTCTTCGTTTCGACTAGCTTCAACCTTAACCAAAGCCAAATGTCAAGCATAGATTGATGTAATATGACACAATAAACCATGTGGAGAAGTTTGAGACCAACGAAGAGCCATTTGGTCGAAGAATCATCCAACTTAACCAAGTTCGTCCATTTTGGTCTTTCTTCGTTTCGACTAGCTTCAACCTTAACCAAAGCCAAATGTCAAGCATAGATTGATGTAATATGACACAATAAACCATGTGGAGAAGTTTGAGACCAACGAAGAGCCATTTGGTCGAAGAATCATCCAACTTAACCAAGTTCGTCCATTTTGGTCTTTCTTCGTTTCGACTAGCTTCAACCTTAACCAAAGCCAAATGTCAAGCATAGATTGATGTAATATGACACAATAAACCATGTGGAGAAGTTTGAGACCAACGAAGAGCCATTTGGTCGAAGAATCATCCAACTTAACCAAGTTCGTCCATTTTGGTCTTTCTTCGTTTCGACTAGCTTCAACCTTGACCAAAGCCAAATGTCAAGCATAGATTGATGTAATATGACACAATAAACCATGTGGAGAAGTTTGAGACCAACGAAGAGCCATTTGGTCGAAGAATCATCCAACTTAACCAAGTTCGTCCATTTTGGTCTTTCTTCGTTTCGACTAGCTTCAACCTTAACCAAAGCCAAATGTCAAGCATAGATTGATGTAATATGACACAATAAACCATGTGGAGAAGTTTGAGACCAACGAAGAGCCATTTGGTCAAAGAATCATCCAACTTAACCAAGTTCGTCCATTTTGGTCTTTCTTCGTTTCGACTAGCTTCAACCTTAACCAAAGCCAAATGTCAAGCATAGATTGATGTAATATGACACAATAAACCATGTGGAGAAGTTTGAGACCAACGAAGAGCCATTTGGTCGAAGAATCATCCAACTTAACCAAGTTCGTCCATTTTGGTCTTTCTTCGTTTCGACTAGCTTCAACCTTAACCAAAGCCAAATGTCAAGCATAGATTGATGTAATATGACACAATAAACCATGTGGAGAAGTTTGAGACCAACGAAGAGCCATTTGGTCGAAGAATCATCCAACTTAACCAAGTTCGTCCATTTTGGTCTTTCTTCGTTTCGACTAGCTTCAACCTTAACCAAAGCCAAATGTCAAGCATAGATTGATGTAATATGACACAATAAACCATGTGGAGAAGTTTGAGACCAACGAAGAGCCATTTGGTCGAAGAATCATCCAACTTAACCAAGTTCGTCCATTTTGGTCTTTCTTCGTTTCGACTAGCTTCAACCTTAACCAAAGCCAAATGTCAAGCATAGATTGATGTAATATGACACAATAAACCATGTGGAGAAGTTTGAGACCAACGAAGAGCCATTTGGTCGAAGAATCATCCAACTTAACCAAGTTCGTCCATTTTGGTCTTTCTTCGTTTCGACTAGCTTCAACCTTAACCAAAGCCAAATGTCAAGCATAGATTGATGTAATATGACACAATAAACCATGTGGAGAAGTTTGAGACCAACGAAGAGCCATTTGGTCCAAGAATCATCCAACTTAACCAAGTTCGTCCATTTTGGTCTTTCTTCGTTTCGACTAGCTTCAACCTTAACCAAAGCCAAATGTCAAGCATAGATTGATGTAATATGACACAATAAACCATGTGGAGAAGTTTGAGACCAACGAAGAGCCATTTGGTCGAAGAATCATCCAACTTAACCAAGTTCGTCCATTTTGGTCTTTCTTCGTTTCGACTAGCTTCAACCTTAACCAAAGCCAAATGTCAAGCATAGATTGATGTAATATGACACAATAAACCATGTGGAGAAGTTTGAGACCAACGAAGAGCCATTTGGTCAAAGAATCATCCAACTTAACCAAGTTCGTCCATTTTGGTCTTTCTTCGTTTCGACTAGCTTCAACCTTAACCAAAGCCAAATGTCAAGCATAGATTGATGTAATATGACACAATAAACCATGTGGAGAAGTTTGAGACCAACGAAGAGCCATTTGGTCGAAGAATCATCCAACTTAACCAAGTTCGTCCATTTTGGTCTTTCTTCGTTTCGACTAGCTTCAACCTTAACCAAAGCCAAATGTCAAGCATAGATTGATGTAATATGACACAATAAACCATGTGGAGAAGTTTGAGACCAACGAAGAGCCATTTGGTCGAAGAATCATCCAACTTAACCAAGTTCGTCCATTTTGGTCTTTCTTCGTTTCGACTAGCTTCAACCTTAACCAAAGCCAAATGTCAAGCATAGATTGATGTAATATGACACAATAAACCATGTGGAGAAGTTTGAGACCAACGAAGAGCCATTTGGTCGAAGAATCATCCAACTTAACCAAGTTCGTCCATTTTGGTCTTTCTTCGTTTCGACTAGCTTCAACCTTAACCAAAGCCAAATGTCAAGCATAGATTGATGTAATATGACACAATAAACCATGTGGAGAAGTTTGAGACCAACGAAGAGCCATTTGGTCGAAGAATCATCCAACTTAACCAAGTTCGTCCATTTTGGTCTTTCTTCGTTTCGACTAGCTTCAACCTTAACCAAAGCCAAATGTCAAGCATAGATTGATGTAATATGACACAATAAACCATGTGGAGAAGTTTGAGACCAACGAAGAGCCATTTGGTCGAAGAATCATCCAACTTAACCAAGTTCGTCCATTTTGGTCTTTCTTCGTTTCGACTAGCTTCAACCTTAACCAAAGCCAAATGTCAAGCATAGATTGATGTAATATGACACAATAAACCATGTGGAGAAGTTTGAGACCAACGAAGAGCCATTTGGTCGAAGAATCATCCAACTTAACCAAGTTCGTCCATTTTGGTCTTTCTTCGTTTCGACTAGCTTCAACCTTAACCAAAGCCAAATGTCAAGCATAGATTGATGTAATATGACACAATAAACCATGTGGAGAAGTTTGAGACCAACGAAGAGCCATTTGGTCGAAGAATCATCCAACTTAACCAAGTTCGTCCATTTTGGTCTTTCTTCGTTTCGACTAGCTTCAACCTTAACCAAAGCCAAATGTCAAGCATAGATTGATGTAATATGACACAATAAACCATGTGGAGAAGTTTGAGACCAACGAAGAGCCATTTGGTCGAAGAATCATCCAACTTAACCAAGTTCGTCCATTTTGGTCTTTCTTCGTTTCGACTAGCTTCAACCTTAACCAAAGCCAAATGTCAAGCATAGATTGATGTAATATGACACAATAAACCATGTGGAGAAGTTTGAGACCAACGAAGAGCCATTTGGTCGAAGAATCATCCAACTTAACCAAGTTCGTCCATTTTGGTCTTTCTTCGTTTCGACTAGCTTCAACCTTAACCAAAGCCAAATGTCAAGCATAGATTGATGTAATATGACACAATAAACCATGTGGAGAAGTTTGAGACCAACGAAGAGCCATTTGGTCGAAGAATCATCCAACTTAACCAAGTTCGTCCATTTTGGTCTTTCTTCGTTTCGACTAGCTTCAACCTTAACCAAAGCCAAATGTCAAGCATAGATTGATGTAATATGACACAATAAACCATGTGGAGAAGTTTGAGACCAACGAAGAGCCATTTGGTCCAAGAATCATCCAACTTAACCAAGTTCGTCCATTTTGGTCTTTCTTCGTTTCGACTAGCTTCAACCTTAACCAAAGCCAAATGTCAAGCATAGATTGATGTAATATGACACAATAAACCATGTGGAGAAGTTTGAGACCAACGAAGAGCCATTTGGTCGAAGAATCATCCAACTTAACCAAGTTCGTCCATTTTGGTCTTTCTTCGTTTCGACTAGCTTCAACCTTAACCAAAGCCAAATGTCAAGCATAGATTGATGTAATATGACACAATAAACCATGTGGAGAAGTTTGAGACCAACGAAGAGCCATTTGGTCGAAGAATCATCCAACTTAACCAAGTTCGTCCATTTTGGTCTTTCTTCGTTTCGACTAGCTTCAACCTTAACCAAAGCCAAATGTCAAGCATAGATTGATGTAATATGACACAATAAACCATGTGGAGAAGTTTGAGACCAACGAAGAGCCATTTGGTCCAAGAATCATCCAACTTAACCAAGTTCGTCCATTTTGGTCTTTCTTCGTTTCGACTAGCTTCAACCTTAACCAAAGCCAAATGTCAAGCATAGATTGATGTAATATGACACAATAAACCATGTGGAGAAGTTTGAGACCAACGAAGAGCCATTTGGTCGAAGAATCATCCAACTTAACCAAGTTCGTCCATTTTGGTCTTTCTTCGTTTCGACTAGCTTCAACCTTAACCAAAGCCAAATGTCAAGCATAGATTGATGTAATATGACACAATAAACCATGTGGAGAAGTTTGAGACCAACGAAGAGCCATTTGGTCGAAGAATCATCCAACTTAACCAAGTTCGTCCATTTTGGTCTTTCTTCGTTTCGACTAGCTTCAACCTTAACCAAAGCCAAATGTCAAGCATAGATTGATGTAATATGACACAATAAACCATGTGGAGAAGTTTGAGACCAACGAAGAGCCATTTGGTCGAAGAATCATCCAACTTAACCAAGTTCGTCCATTTTGGTCTTTCTTCGTTTCGACTAGCTTCAACCTTAACCAAAGCCAAATGTCAAGCATAGATTGATGTAATATGACACAATAAACCATGTGGAGAAGTTTGAGACCAACGAAGAGCCATTTGGTCCAAGAATCATCCAACTTAACCAAGTTCGTCCATTTTGGTCTTTCTTCGTTTCGACTAGCTTCAACCTTAACCAAAGCCAAATGTCAAGCATAGATTGATGTAATATGACACAATAAACCATGTGGAGAAGTTTGAGACCAACGAAGAGCCATTTGGTCCAAGAATCATCCAACTTAACCAAGTTCGTCCATTTTGGTCTTTCTTCGTTTCGACTAGCTTCAACCTTAACCAAAGCCAAATGTCAAGCATAGATTGATGTAATATGACACAATAAACCATGTGGAGAAGTTTGAGACCAACGAAGAGCCATTTGGTCGAAGAATCATCCAACTTAACCAAGTTCGTCCATTTTGGTCTTTCTTCGTTTCGACTAGCTTCAACCTTAACCAAAGCCAAATGTCAAGCATAGATTGATGTAATATGACACAATAAACCATGTGGAGAAGTTTGAGACCAACGAAGAGCCATTTGGTCCAAGAATCATCCAACTTAACCAAGTTCGTCCATTTTGGTCTTTCTTCGTTTCGACTAGCTTCAACCTTAACCAAAGCCAAATGTCAAGCATAGATTGATGTAATATGACACAATAAACCATGTGGAGAAGTTTGAGACCAACGAAGAGCCATTTGGTCGAAGAATCATCCAACTTAACCAAGTTCGTCCATTTTGGTCTTTCTTCGTTTCGACTAGCTTCAACCTTAACCAAAGCCAAATGTCAAGCATAGATTGATGTAATATGACACAATAAACCATGTGGAGAAGTTTGAGACCAACGAAGAGCCATTTGGTCCAAGAATCATCCAACTTAACCAAGTTCGTCCATTTTGGTCTTTCTTCGTTTCGACTAGCTTCAACCTTAACCAAAGCCAAATGTCAAGCATAGATTGATGTAATATGACACAATAAACCATGTGGAGAAGTTTGAGACCAACGAAGAGCCATTTGGTCGAAGAATCATCCAACTTAACCAAGTTCGTCCATTTTGGTCTTTCTTCGTTTCGACTAGCTTCAACCTTAACCAAAGCCAAATGTCAAGCATAGATTGATGTAATATGACACAATAAACCATGTGGAGAAGTTTGAGACCAACGAAGAGCCATTTGGTCCAAGAATCATCCAACTTAACCAAGTTCGTCCATTTTGGTCTTTCTTCGTTTCGACTAGCTTCAACCTTAACCAAAGCCAAATGTCAAGCATAGATTGATGTAATATGACACAATAAACCATGTGGAGAAGTTTGAGACCAACGAAGAGCCATTTGGTCCAAGAATCATCCAACTTAACCAAGTTCGTCCATTTTGGTCTTTCTTCGTTTCGACTAGCTTCAACCTTAACCAAAGCCAAATGTCAAGCATAGATTGATGTAATATGACACAATAAACCATGTGGAGAAGTTTGAGACCAACGAAGAGCCATTTGGTCCAAGAATCATCCAACTTAACCAAGTTCGTCCATTTTGGTCTTTCTTCGTTTCGACTAGCTTCAACCTTAACCAAAGCCAAATGTCAAGCATAGATTGATGTAATATGACACAATAAACCATGTGGAGAAGTTTGAGACCAACGAAGAGCCATTTGGTCGAAGAATCATCCAACTTAACCAAGTTCGTCCATTTTGGTCTTTCTTCGTTTCGACTAGCTTCAACCTTAACCAAAGCCAAATGTCAAGCATAGATTGATGTAATATGACACAATAAACCATGTGGAGAAGTTTGAGACCAACGAAGAGCCATTTGGTCGAAGAATCATCCAACTTAACCAAGTTCGTCCATTTTGGTCTTTCTTCGTTTCGACTAGCTTCAACCTTAACCAAAGCCAAATGTCAAGCATAGATTGATGTAATATGACACAATAAACCATGTGGAGAAGTTTGAGACCAACGAAGAGCCATTTGGTCCAAGAATCATCCAACTTAACCAAGTTCGTCCATTTTGGTCTTTCTTCGTTTCGACTAGCTTCAACCTTAACCAAAGCCAAATGTCAAGCATAGATTGATGTAATATGACACAATAAACCATGTGGAGAAGTTTGAGACCAACGAAGAGCCATTTGGTCGAAGAATCATCCAACTTAACCAAGTTCGTCCATTTTGGTCTTTCTTCGTTTCGACTAGCTTCAACCTTAACCAAAGCCAAATGTCAAGCATAGATTGATGTAATATGACACAATAAACCATGTGGAGAAGTTTGAGACCAACGAAGAGCCATTTGGTCGAAGAATCATCCAACTTAACCAAGTTCGTCCATTTTGGTCTTTCTTCGTTTCGACTAGCTTCAACCTTAACCAAAGCCAAATGTCAAGCATAGATTGATGTAATATGACACAATAAACCATGTGGAGAAGTTTGAGACCAACGAAGAGCCATTTGGTCCAAGAATCATCCAACTTAACCAAGTTCGTCCATTTTGGTCTTTCTTCGTTTCGACTAGCTTCAACCTTAACCAAAGCCAAATGTCAAGCATAGATTGATGTAATATGACACAATAAACCATGTGGAGAAGTTTGAGACCAACGAAGAGCCATTTGGTCGAAGAATCATCCAACTTAACCAAGTTCGTCCATTTTGGTCTTTCTTCGTTTCGACTAGCTTCAACCTTAACCAAAGCCAAATGTCAAGCATAGATTGATGTAATATGACACAATAAACCATGTGGAGAAGTTTGAGACCAACGAAGAGCCATTTGGTCGAAGAATCATCCAACTTAACCAAGTTCGTCCATTTTGGTCTTTCTTCGTTTCGACTAGCTTCAACCTTAACCAAAGCCAAATGTCAAGCATAGATTGATGTAATATGACACAATAAACCATGTGGAGAAGTTTGAGACCAACGAAGAGCCATTTGGTCCAAGAATCATCCAACTTAACCAAGTTCGTCCATTTTGGTCTTTCTTCGTTTCGACTAGCTTCAACCTTAACCAAAGCCAAATGTCAAGCATAGATTGATGTAATATGACACAATAAACCATGTGGAGAAGTTTGAGACCAACGAAGAGCCATTTGGTCCAAGAATCATCCAACTTAACCAAGTTCGTCCATTTTGGTCTTTCTTCGTTTCGACTAGCTTCAACCTTAACCAAAGCCAAATGTCAAGCATAGATTGATGTAATATGACACAATAAACCATGTGGAGAAGTTTGAGACCAACGAAGAGCCATTTGGTCGAAGAATCATCCAACTTAACCAAGTTCGTCCATTTTGGTCTTTCTTCGTTTCGACTAGCTTCAACCTTAACCAAAGCCAAATGTCAAGCATAGATTGATGTAATATGACACAATAAACCATGTGGAGAAGTTTGAGACCAACGAAGAGCCATTTGGTCCAAGAATCATCCAACTTAACCAAGTTCGTCCATTTTGGTCTTTCTTCGTTTCGACTAGCTTCAACCTTAACCAAAGCCAAATGTCAAGCATAGATTGATGTAATATGACACAATAAACCATGTGGAGAAGTTTGAGACCAACGAAGAGCCATTTGGTCCAAGAATCATCCAACTTAACCAAGTTCGTCCATTTTGGTCTTTCTTCGTTTCGACTAGCTTCAACCTTAACCAAAGCCAAATGTCAAGCATAGATTGATGTAATATGACACAATAAACCATGTGGAGAAGTTTGAGACCAACGAAGAGCCATTTGGTCCAAGAATCATCCAACTTAACCAAGTTCGTCCATTTTGGTCTTTCTTCGTTTCGACTAGCTTCAACCTTAACCAAAGCCAAATGTCAAGCATAGATTGATGTAATATGACACAATAAACCATGTGGAGAAGTTTGAGACCAACGAAGAGCCATTTGGTCCAAGAATCATCCAACTTAACCAAGTTCGTCCATTTTGGTCTTTCTTCGTTTCGACTAGCTTCAACCTTAACCAAAGCCAAATGTCAAGCATAGATTGATGTAATATGACACAATAAACCATGTGGAGAAGTTTGAGACCAACGAAGAGCCATTTGGTCCAAGAATCATCCAACTTAACCAAGTTCGTCCATTTTGGTCTTTCTTCGTTTCGACTAGCTTCAACCTTAACCAAAGCCAAATGTCAAGCATAGATTGATGTAATATGACACAATAAACCATGTGGAGAAGTTTGAGACCAACGAAGAGCCATTTGGTCGAAGAATCATCCAACTTAACCAAGTTCGTCCATTTTGGTCTTTCTTCGTTTCGACTAGCTTCAACCTTAACCAAAGCCAAATGTCAAGCATAGATTGATGTAATATGACACAATAAACCATGTGGAGAAGTTTGAGACCAACGAAGAGCCATTTGGTCCAAGAATCATCCAACTTAACCAAGTTCGTCCATTTTGGTCTTTCTTCGTTTCGACTAGCTTCAACCTTAACCAAAGCCAAATGTCAAGCATAGATTGATGTAATATGACACAATAAACCATGTGGAGAAGTTTGAGACCAACGAAGAGCCATTTGGTCGAAGAATCATCCAACTTAACCAAGTTCGTCCATTTTGGTCTTTCTTCGTTTCGACTAGCTTCAACCTTAACCAAAGCCAAATGTCAAGCATAGATTGATGTAATATGACACAATAAACCATGTGGAGAAGTTTGAGACCAACGAAGAGCCATTTGGTCCAAGAATCATCCAACTTAACCAAGTTCGTCCATTTTGGTCTTTCTTCGTTTCGACTAGCTTCAACCTTAACCAAAGCCAAATGTCAAGCATAGATTGATGTAATATGACACAATAAACCATGTGGAGAAGTTTGAGACCAACGAAGAGCCATTTGGTCGAAGAATCATCCAACTTAACCAAGTTCGTCCATTTTGGTCTTTCTTCGTTTCGACTAGCTTCAACCTTAACCAAAGCCAAATGTCAAGCATAGATTGATGTAATATGACACAATAAACCATGTGGAGAAGTTTGAGACCAACGAAGAGCCATTTGGTCGAAGAATCATCCAACTTAACCAAGTTCGTCCATTTTGGTCTTTCTTCGTTTCGACTAGCTTCAACCTTAACCAAAGCCAAATGTCAAGCATAGATTGATGTAATATGACACAATAAACCATGTGGAGAAGTTTGAGACCAACGAAGAGCCATTTGGTCCAAGAATCATCCAACTTAACCAAGTTCGTCCATTTTGGTCTTTCTTCGTTTCGACTAGCTTCAACCTTAACCAAAGCCAAATGTCAAGCATAGATTGATGTAATATGACACAATAAACCATGTGGAGAAGTTTGAGACCAACGAAGAGCCATTTGGTCCAAGAATCATCCAACTTAACCAAGTTCGTCCATTTTGGTCTTTCTTCGTTTCGACTAGCTTCAACCTTAACCAAAGCCAAATGTCAAGCATAGATTGATGTAATATGACACAATAAACCATGTGGAGAAGTTTGAGACCAACGAAGAGCCATTTGGTCCAAGAATCATCCAACTTAACCAAGTTCGTCCATTTTGGTCTTTCTTCGTTTCGACTAGCTTCAACCTTAACCAAAGCCAAATGTCAAGCATAGATTGATGTAATATGACACAATAAACCATGTGGAGAAGTTTGAGACCAACGAAGAGCCATTTGGTCCAAGAATCATCCAACTTAACCAAGTTCGTCCATTTTGGTCTTTCTTCGTTTCGACTAGCTTCAACCTTAACCAAAGCCAAATGTCAAGCATAGATTGATGTAATATGACACAATAAACCATGTGGAGAAGTTTGAGACCAACGAAGAGCCATTTGGTCCAAGAATCATCCAACTTAACCAAGTTCGTCCATTTTGGTCTTTCTTCGTTTCGACTAGCTTCAACCTTAACCAAAGCCAAATGTCAAGCATAGATTGATGTAATATGACACAATAAACCATGTGGAGAAGTTTGAGACCAACGAAGAGCCATTTGGTCCAAGAATCATCCAACTTAACCAAGTTCGTCCATTTTGGTCTTTCTTCGTTTCGACTAGCTTCAACCTTAACCAAAGCCAAATGTCAAGCATAGATTGATGTAATATGACACAATAAACCATGTGGAGAAGTTTGAGACCAACGAAGAGCCATTTGGTCGAAGAATCATCCAACTTAACCAAGTTCGTCCATTTTGGTCTTTCTTCGTTTCGACTAGCTTCAACCTTAACCAAAGCCAAATGTCAAGCATAGATTGATGTAATATGACACAATAAACCATGTGGAGAAGTTTGAGACCAACGAAGAGCCATTTGGTCCAAGAATCATCCAACTTAACCAAGTTCGTCCATTTTGGTCTTTCTTCGTTTCGACTAGCTTCAACCTTAACCAAAGCCAAATGTCAAGCATAGATTGATGTAATATGACACAATAAACCATGTGGAGAAGTTTGAGACCAACGAAGAGCCATTTGGTCGAAGAATCATCCAACTTAACCAAGTTCGTCCATTTTGGTCTTTCTTCGTTTCGACTAGCTTCAACCTTAACCAAAGCCAAATGTCAAGCATAGATTGATGTAATATGACACAATAAACCATGTGGAGAAGTTTGAGACCAACGAAGAGCCATTTGGTCCAAGAATCATCCAACTTAACCAAGTTCGTCCATTTTGGTCTTTCTTCGTTTCGACTAGCTTCAACCTTAACCAAAGCCAAATGTCAAGCATAGATTGATGTAATATGACACAATAAACCATGTGGAGAAGTTTGAGACCAACGAAGAGCCATTTGGTCCAAGAATCATCCAACTTAACCAAGTTCGTCCATTTTGGTCTTTCTTCGTTTCGACTAGCTTCAACCTTAACCAAAGCCAAATGTCAAGCATAGATTGATGTAATATGACACAATAAACCATGTGGAGAAGTTTGAGACCAACGAAGAGCCATTTGGTCCAAGAATCATCCAACTTAACCAAGTTCGTCCATTTTGGTCTTTCTTCGTTTCGACTAGCTTCAACCTTAACCAAAGCCAAATGTCAAGCATAGATTGATGTAATATGACACAATAAACCATGTGGAGAAGTTTGAGACCAACGAAGAGCCATTTGGTCCAAGAATCATCCAACTTAACCAAGTTCGTCCATTTTGGTCTTTCTTCGTTTCGACTAGCTTCAACCTTAACCAAAGCCAAATGTCAAGCATAGATTGATGTAATATGACACAATAAACCATGTGGAGAAGTTTGAGACCAACGAAGAGCCATTTGGTCGAAGAATCATCCAACTTAACCAAGTTCGTCCATTTTGGTCTTTCTTCGTTTCGACTAGCTTCAACCTTAACCAAAGCCAAATGTCAAGCATAGATTGATGTAATATGACACAATAAACCATGTGGAGAAGTTTGAGACCAACGAAGAGCCATTTGGTCCAAGAATCATCCAACTTAACCAAGTTCGTCCATTTTGGTCTTTCTTCGTTTCGACTAGCTTCAACCTTAACCAAAGCCAAATGTCAAGCATAGATTGATGTAATATGACACAATAAACCATGTGGAGAAGTTTGAGACCAACGAAGAGCCATTTGGTCCAAGAATCATCCAACTTAACCAAGTTCGTCCATTTTGGTCTTTCTTCGTTTCGACTAGCTTCAACCTTAACCAAAGCCAAATGTCAAGCATAGATTGATGTAATATGACACAATAAACCATGTGGAGAAGTTTGAGACCAACGAAGAGCCATTTGGTCCAAGAATCATCCAACTTAACCAAGTTCGTCCATTTTGGTCTTTCTTCGTTTCGACTAGCTTCAACCTTAACCAAAGCCAAATGTCAAGCATAGATTGATGTAATATGACACAATAAACCATGTGGAGAAGTTTGAGACCAACGAAGAGCCATTTGGTCCAAGAATCATCCAACTTAACCAAGTTCGTCCATTTTGGTCTTTCTTCGTTTCGACTAGCTTCAACCTTAACCAAAGCCAAATGTCAAGCATAGATTGATGTAATATGACACAATAAACCATGTGGAGAAGTTTGAGACCAACGAAGAGCCATTTGGTCCAAGAATCATCCAACTTAACCAAGTTCGTCCATTTTGGTCTTTCTTCGTTTCGACTAGCTTCAACCTTAACCAAAGCCAAATGTCAAGCATAGATTGATGTAATATGACACAATAAACCATGTGGAGAAGTTTGAGACCAACGAAGAGCCATTTGGTCAAGAATCATCCAACTTAACCAAGTTCGTCCATTTTGGTCTTTCTTCGTTTCGACTAGCTTCAACCTTAACCAAAGCCAAATGTCAAGCATAGATTGATGTAATATGACACAATAAACCATGTGGAGAAGTTTGAGACCAACGAAGAGCCATTTGGTCCAAGAATCATCCAACTTAACCAAGTTCGTCCATTTTGGTCTTTCTTCGTTTCGACTAGCTTCAACCTTAACCAAAGCCAAATGTCAAGCATAGATTGATGTAATATGACACAATAAACCATGTGGAGAAGTTTGAGACCAACGAAGAGCCATTTGGTCCAAGAATCATCCAACTTAACCAAGTTCGTCCATTTTGGTCTTTCTTCGTTTCGACTAGCTTCAACCTTAACCAAAGCCAAATGTCAAGCATAGATTGATGTAATATGACACAATAAACCATGTGGAGAAGTTTGAGACCAACGAAGAGCCATTTGGTCCAAGAATCATCCAACTTAACCAAGTTCGTCCATTTTGGTCTTTCTTCGTTTCGACTAGCTTCAACCTTAACCAAAGCCAAATGTCAAGCATAGATTGATGTAATATGACACAATAAACCATGTGGAGAAGTTTGAGACCAACGAAGAGCCATTTGGTCCAAGAATCATCCAACTTAACCAAGTTCGTCCATTTTGGTCTTTCTTCGTTTCGACTAGCTTCAACCTTAACCAAAGCCAAATGTCAAGCATAGATTGATGTAATATGACACAATAAACCATGTGGAGAAGTTTGAGACCAACGAAGAGCCATTTGGTCCAAGAATCATCCAACTTAACCAAGTTCGTCCATTTTGGTCTTTCTTCGTTTCGACTAGCTTCAACCTTAACCAAAGCCAAATGTCAAGCATAGATTGATGTAATATGACACAATAAACCATGTGGAGAAGTTTGAGACCAACGAAGAGCCATTTGGTCCAAGAATCATCCAACTTAACCAAGTTCGTCCATTTTGGTCTTTCTTCGTTTCGACTAGCTTCAACCTTAACCAAAGCCAAATGTCAAGCATAGATTGATGTAATATGACACAATAAACCATGTGGAGAAGTTTGAGACCAACGAAGAGCCATTTGGTCCAAGAATCATCCAACTTAACCAAGTTCGTCCATTTTGGTCTTTCTTCGTTTCGACTAGCTTCAACCTTAACCAAAGCCAAATGTCAAGCATAGATTGATGTAATATGACACAATAAACCATGTGGAGAAGTTTGAGACCAACGAAGAGCCATTTGGTCCAAGAATCATCCAACTTAACCAAGTTCGTCCATTTTGGTCTTTCTTCGTTTCGACTAGCTTCAACCTTAACCAAAGCCAAATGTCAAGCATAGATTGATGTAATATGACACAATAAACCATGTGGAGAAGTTTGAGACCAACGAAGAGCCATTTGGTCCAAGAATCATCCAACTTAACCAAGTTCGTCCATTTTGGTCTTTCTTCGTTTCGACTAGCTTCAACCTTAACCAAAGCCAAATGTCAAGCATAGATTGATGTAATATGACACAATAAACCATGTGGAGAAGTTTGAGACCAACGAAGAGCCATTTGGTCCAAGAATCATCCAACTTAACCAAGTTCGTCCATTTTGGTCTTTCTTCGTTTCGACTAGCTTCAACCTTAACCAAAGCCAAATGTCAAGCATAGATTGATGTAATATGACACAATAAACCATGTGGAGAAGTTTGAGACCAACGAAGAGCCATTTGGTCCAAGAATCATCCAACTTAACCAAGTTCGTCCATTTTGGTCTTTCTTCGTTTCGACTAGCTTCAACCTTAACCAAAGCCAAATGTCAAGCATAGATTGATGTAATATGACACAATAAACCATGTGGAGAAGTTTGAGACCAACGAAGAGCCATTTGGTCCAAGAATCATCCAACTTAACCAAGTTCGTCCATTTTGGTCTTTCTTCGTTTCGACTAGCTTCAACCTTAACCAAAGCCAAATGTCAAGCATAGATTGATGTAATATGACACAATAAACCATGTGGAGAAGTTTGAGACCAACGAAGAGCCATTTGGTCCAAGAATCATCCAACTTAACCAAGTTCGTCCATTTTGGTCTTTCTTCGTTTCGACTAGCTTCAACCTTAACCAAAGCCAAATGTCAAGCATAGATTGATGTAATATGACACAATAAACCATGTGGAGAAGTTTGAGACCAACGAAGAGCCATTTGGTCCAAGAATCATCCAACTTAACCAAGTTCGTCCATTTTGGTCTTTCTTCGTTTCGACTAGCTTCAACCTTAACCAAAGCCAAATGTCAAGCATAGATTGATGTAATATGACACAATAAACCATGTGGAGAAGTTTGAGACCAACGAAGAGCCATTTGGTCCAAGAATCATCCAACTTAACCAAGTTCGTCCATTTTGGTCTTTCTTCGTTTCGACTAGCTTCAACCTTAACCAAAGCCAAATGTCAAGCATAGATTGATGTAATATGACACAATAAACCATGTGGAGAAGTTTGAGACCAACGAAGAGCCATTTGGTCCAAGAATCATCCAACTTAACCAAGTTCGTCCATTTTGGTCTTTCTTCGTTTCGACTAGCTTCAACCTTAACCAAAGCCAAATGTCAAGCATAGATTGATGTAATATGACACAATAAACCATGTGGAGAAGTTTGAGACCAACGAAGAGCCATTTGGTCCAAGAATCATCCAACTTAACCAAGTTCGTCCATTTTGGTCTTTCTTCGTTTCGACTAGCTTCAACCTTAACCAAAGCCAAATGTCAAGCATAGATTGATGTAATATGACACAATAAACCATGTGGAGAAGTTTGAGACCAACGAAGAGCCATTTGGTCCAAGAATCATCCAACTTAACCAAGTTCGTCCATTTTGGTCTTTCTTCGTTTCGACTAGCTTCAACCTTAACCAAAGCCAAATGTCAAGCATAGATTGATGTAATATGACACAATAAACCATGTGGAGAAGTTTGAGACCAACGAAGAGCCATTTGGTCCAAGAATCATCCAACTTAACCAAGTTCGTCCATTTTGGTCTTTCTTCGTTTCGACTAGCTTCAACCTTAACCAAAGCCAAATGTCAAGCATAGATTGATGTAATATGACACAATAAACCATGTGGAGAAGTTTGAGACCAACGAAGAGCCATTTGGTCCAAGAATCATCCAACTTAACCAAGTTCGTCCATTTTGGTCTTTCTTCGTTTCGACTAGCTTCAACCTTAACCAAAGCCAAATGTCAAGCATAGATTGATGTAATATGACACAATAAACCATGTGGAGAAGTTTGAGACCAACGAAGAGCCATTTGGTCCAAGAATCATCCAACTTAACCAAGTTCGTCCATTTTGGTCTTTCTTCGTTTCGACTAGCTTCAACCTTAACCAAAGCCAAATGTCAAGCATAGATTGATGTAATATGACACAATAAACCATGTGGAGAAGTTTGAGACCAACGAAGAGCCATTTGGTCCAAGAATCATCCAACTTAACCAAGTTCGTCCATTTTGGTCTTTCTTCGTTTCGACTAGCTTCAACCTTAACCAAAGCCAAATGTCAAGCATAGATTGATGTAATATGACACAATAAACCATGTGGAGAAGTTTGAGACCAACGAAGAGCCATTTGGTCCAAGAATCATCCAACTTAACCAAGTTCGTCCATTTTGGTCTTTCTTCGTTTCGACTAGCTTCAACCTTAACCAAAGCCAAATGTCAAGCATAGATTGATGTAATATGACACAATAAACCATGTGGAGAAGTTTGAGACCAACGAAGAGCCATTTGGTCCAAGAATCATCCAACTTAACCAAGTTCGTCCATTTTGGTCTTTCTTCGTTTCGACTAGCTTCAACCTTAACCAAAGCCAAATGTCAAGCATAGATTGATGTAATATGACACAATAAACCATGTGGAGAAGTTTGAGACCAACGAAGAGCCATTTGGTCCAAGAATCATCCAACTTAACCAAGTTCGTCCATTTTGGTCTTTCTTCGTTTCGACTAGCTTCAACCTTAACCAAAGCCAAATGTCAAGCATAGATTGATGTAATATGACACAATAAACCATGTGGAGAAGTTTGAGACCAACGAAGAGCCATTTGGTCCAAGAATCATCCAACTTAACCAAGTTCGTCCATTTTGGTCTTTCTTCGTTTCGACTAGCTTCAACCTTAACCAAAGCCAAATGTCAAGCATAGATTGATGTAATATGACACAATAAACCATGTGGAGAAGTTTGAGACCAACGAAGAGCCATTTGGTCCAAGAATCATCCAACTTAACCAAGTTCGTCCATTTTGGTCTTTCTTCGTTTCGACTAGCTTCAACCTTAACCAAAGCCAAATGTCAAGCATAGATTGATGTAATATGACACAATAAACCATGTGGAGAAGTTTGAGACCAACGAAGAGCCATTTGGTCCAAGAATCATCCAACTTAACCAAGTTCGTCCATTTTGGTCTTTCTTCGTTTCGACTAGCTTCAACCTTAACCAAAGCCAAATGTCAAGCATAGATTGATGTAATATGACACAATAAACCATGTGGAGAAGTTTGAGACCAACGAAGAGCCATTTGGTCCAAGAATCATCCAACTTAACCAAGTTCGTCCATTTTGGTCTTTCTTCGTTTCGACTAGCTTCAACCTTAACCAAAGCCAAATGTCAAGCATAGATTGATGTAATATGACACAATAAACCATGTGGAGAAGTTTGAGACCAACGAAGAGCCATTTGGTCCAAGAATCATCCAACTTAACCAAGTTCGTCCATTTTGGTCTTTCTTCGTTTCGACTAGCTTCAACCTTAACCAAAGCCAAATGTCAAGCATAGATTGATGTAATATGACACAATAAACCATGTGGAGAAGTTTGAGACCAACGAAGAGCCATTTGGTCCAAGAATCATCCAACTTAACCAAGTTCGTCCATTTTGGTCTTTCTTCGTTTCGACTAGCTTCAACCTTAACCAAAGCCAAATGTCAAGCATAGATTGATGTAATATGACACAATAAACCATGTGGAGAAGTTTGAGACCAACGAAGAGCCATTTGGTCCAAGAATCATCCAACTTAACCAAGTTCGTCCATTTTGGTCTTTCTTCGTTTCGACTAGCTTCAACCTTAACCAAAGCCAAATGTCAAGCATAGATTGATGTAATATGACACAATAAACCATGTGGAGAAGTTTGAGACCAACGAAGAGCCATTTGGTCCAAGAATCATCCAACTTAACCAAGTTCGTCCATTTTGGTCTTTCTTCGTTTCGACTAGCTTCAACCTTAACCAAAGCCAAATGTCAAGCATAGATTGATGTAATATGACACAATAAACCATGTGGAGAAGTTTGAGACCAACGAAGAGCCATTTGGTCAAGAATCATCCAACTTAACCAAGTTCGTCCATTTTGGTCTTTCTTCGTTTCGACTAGCTTCAACCTTAACCAAAGCCAAATGTCAAGCATAGATTGATGTAATATGACACAATAAACCATGTGGAGAAGTTTGAGACCAACGAAGAGCCATTTGGTCCAAGAATCATCCAACTTAACCAAGTTCGTCCATTTTGGTCTTTCTTCGTTTCGACTAGCTTCAACCTTAACCAAAGCCAAATGTCAAGCATAGATTGATGTAATATGACACAATAAACCATGTGGAGAAGTTTGAGACCAACGAAGAGCCATTTGGTCCAAGAATCATCCAACTTAACCAAGTTCGTCCATTTTGGTCTTTCTTCGTTTCGACTAGCTTCAACCTTAACCAAAGCCAAATGTCAAGCATAGATTGATGTAATATGACACAATAAACCATGTGGAGAAGTTTGAGACCAACGAAGAGCCATTTGGTCCAAGAATCATCCAACTTAACCAAGTTCGTCCATTTTGGTCTTTCTTCGTTTCGACTAGCTTCAACCTTAACCAAAGCCAAATGTCAAGCATAGATTGATGTAATATGACACAATAAACCATGTGGAGAAGTTTGAGACCAACGAAGAGCCATTTGGTCCAAGAATCATCCAACTTAACCAAGTTCGTCCATTTTGGTCTTTCTTCGTTTCGACTAGCTTCAACCTTAACCAAAGCCAAATGTCAAGCATAGATTGATGTAATATGACACAATAAACCATGTGGAGAAGTTTGAGACCAACGAAGAGCCATTTGGTCCAAGAATCATCCAACTTAACCAAGTTCGTCCATTTTGGTCTTTCTTCGTTTCGACTAGCTTCAACCTTAACCAAAGCCAAATGTCAAGCATAGATTGATGTAATATGACACAATAAACCATGTGGAGAAGTTTGAGACCAACGAAGAGCCATTTGGTCCAAGAATCATCCAACTTAACCAAGTTCGTCCATTTTGGTCTTTCTTCGTTTCGACTAGCTTCAACCTTAACCAAAGCCAAATGTCAAGCATAGATTGATGTAATATGACACAATAAACCATGTGGAGAAGTTTGAGACCAACGAAGAGCCATTTGGTCCAAGAATCATCCAACTTAACCAAGTTCGTCCATTTTGGTCTTTCTTCGTTTCGACTAGCTTCAACCTTAACCAAAGCCAAATGTCAAGCATAGATTGATGTAATATGACACAATAAACCATGTGGAGAAGTTTGAGACCAACGAAGAGCCATTTGGTCCAAGAATCATCCAACTTAACCAAGTTCGTCCATTTTGGTCTTTCTTCGTTTCGACTAGCTTCAACCTTAACCAAAGCCAAATGTCAAGCATAGATTGATGTAATATGACACAATAAACCATGTGGAGAAGTTTGAGACCAACGAAGAGCCATTTGGTCCAAGAATCATCCAACTTAACCAAGTTCGTCCATTTTGGTCTTTCTTCGTTTCGACTAGCTTCAACCTTAACCAAAGCCAAATGTCAAGCATAGATTGATGTAATATGACACAATAAACCATGTGGAGAAGTTTGAGACCAACGAAGAGCCATTTGGTCCAAGAATCATCCAACTTAACCAAGTTCGTCCATTTTGGTCTTTCTTCGTTTCGACTAGCTTCAACCTTAACCAAAGCCAAATGTCAAGCATAGATTGATGTAATATGACACAATAAACCATGTGGAGAAGTTTGAGACCAACGAAGAGCCATTTGGTCCAAGAATCATCCAACTTAACCAAGTTCGTCCATTTTGGTCTTTCTTCGTTTCGACTAGCTTCAACCTTAACCAAAGCCAAATGTCAAGCATAGATTGATGTAATATGACACAATAAACCATGTGGAGAAGTTTGAGACCAACGAAGAGCCATTTGGTCCAAGAATCATCCAACTTAACCAAGTTCGTCCATTTTGGTCTTTCTTCGTTTCGACTAGCTTCAACCTTAACCAAAGCCAAATGTCAAGCATAGATTGATGTAATATGACACAATAAACCATGTGGAGAAGTTTGAGACCAACGAAGAGCCATTTGGTCCAAGAATCATCCAACTTAACCAAGTTCGTCCATTTTGGTCTTTCTTCGTTTCGACTAGCTTCAACCTTAACCAAAGCCAAATGTCAAGCATAGATTGATGTAATATGACACAATAAACCATGTGGAGAAGTTTGAGACCAACGAAGAGCCATTTGGTCCAAGAATCATCCAACTTAACCAAGTTCGTCCATTTTGGTCTTTCTTCGTTTCGACTAGCTTCAACCTTAACCAAAGCCAAATGTCAAGCATAGATTGATGTAATATGACACAATAAACCATGTGGAGAAGTTTGAGACCAACGAAGAGCCATTTGGTCGAAGAATCATCCAACTTAACCAAGTTCGTCCATTTTGGTCTTTCTTCGTTTCGACTAGCTTCAACCTTAACCAAAGCCAAATGTCAAGCATAGATTGATGTAATATGACACAATAAACCATGTGGAGAAGTTTGAGACCAACGAAGAGCCATTTGGTCCAAGAATCATCCAACTTAACCAAGTTCGTCCATTTTGGTCTTTCTTCGTTTCGACTAGCTTCAACCTTAACCAAAGCCAAATGTCAAGCATAGATTGATGTAATATGACACAATAAACCATGTGGAGAAGTTTGAGACCAACGAAGAGCCATTTGGTCCAAGAATCATCCAACTTAACCAAGTTCGTCCATTTTGGTCTTTCTTCGTTTCGACTAGCTTCAACCTTAACCAAAGCCAAATGTCAAGCATAGATTGATGTAATATGACACAATAAACCATGTGGAGAAGTTTGAGACCAACGAAGAGCCATTTGGTCCAAGAATCATCCAACTTAACCAAGTTCGTCCATTTTGGTCTTTCTTCGTTTCGACTAGCTTCAACCTTAACCAAAGCCAAATGTCAAGCATAGATTGATGTAATATGACACAATAAACCATGTGGAGAAGTTTGAGACCAACGAAGAGCCATTTGGTCCAAGAATCATCCAACTTAACCAAGTTCGTCCATTTTGGTCTTTCTTCGTTTCGACTAGCTTCAACCTTAACCAAAGCCAAATGTCAAGCATAGATTGATGTAATATGACACAATAAACCATGTGGAGAAGTTTGAGACCAACGAAGAGCCATTTGGTCCAAGAATCATCCAACTTAACCAAGTTCGTCCATTTTGGTCTTTCTTCATTTCGACTAGCTTCAACTTAACCAAAGCCAAATGTCAAGCATAGATTGATGTAATATGACACAATAAACCATGTGGAGAAGTTTGAGACCAACGAAGAGCCATTTGGTCCAAGAATCATCCAACTTAACCAAGTTCGTCCATTTTGGTCTTTCTTCGTTTCGACTAGCTTCAACTTAACCAAAGCCAAATGTCAAGCATAGATTGATGTAATATGACACAATAAACCATGTGGAGAAGTTTGAGACCAACGAAGAGCCATTTGGTCCAAGAATCATCCAACTTAACCAAGTTCGTCCATTTTGGTCTTTCTTCGTTTCGACTAGCTTCAACCTTAACCAAAGCCAAATGTCAAGCATAGATTGATGTAATATGACACAATAAACCATGTGGAGAAGTTTGAGACCAACGAAGAGCCATTTGGTCCAAGAATCATCCAACTTAACCAAGTTCGTCCATTTTGGTCTTTCTTCGTTTCGACTAGCTTCAACCTTAACCAAAGCCAAATGTCAAGCATAGATTGATGTAATATGACACAATAAACCATGTGGAGAAGTTTGAGACCAACGAAGAGCCATTTGGTCCAAGAATCATCCAACTTAACCAAGTTCGTCCATTTTGGTCTTTCTTCTTCGTTCGACTAGCTTCAACCTTAACCAAAGCCAAATGTCAAGCATAGATTGATGTAATATGACACAATAAACCATGTGGAGAAGTTTGAGACCAACGAAGAGCCATTTGGTCCAAGAATCATCCAACTTAACCAAGTTCGTCCATTTTGGTCTTTCTTCGTTTCGACTAGCTTCAACCTTAACCAAAGCCAAATGTCAAGCATAGATTGATGTAATATGACACAATAAACCATGTGGAGAAGTTTGAGACCAACGAAGAGCCATTTGGTCCAAGAATCATCCAACTTAACCAAGTTCGTCCATTTTGGTCTTTCTTCGTTTCGACTAGCTTCAACCTTAACCAAAGCCAAATGTCAAGCATAGATTGATGTAATATGACACAATAAACCATGTGGAGAAGTTTGAGACCAACGAAGAGCCATTTGGTCCAAGAATCATCCAACTTAACCAAGTTCGTCCATTTTGGTCTTTCTTCGTTTCGACTAGCTTCAACCTTAACCAAAGCCAAATGTCAAGCATAGATTGATGTAATATGACACAATAAACCATGTGGAGAAGTTTGAGACCAACGAAGAGCCATTTGGTCAAGAATCATCCAACTTAACCAAGTTCGTCCATTTTGGTCTTTCTTCGTTTCGACTAGCTTCAACCTTAACCAAAGCCAAATGTCAAGCATAGATTGATGTAATATGACACAATAAACCATGTGGAGAAGTTTGAGACCAACGAAGAGCCATTTGGTCCAAGAATCATCCAACTTAACCAAGTTCGTCCATTTTGGTCTTTCTTCGTTTCGACTAGCTTCAACCTTAACCAAAGCCAAATGTCAAGCATAGATTGATGTAATATGACACAATAAACCATGTGGAGAAGTTTGAGACCAACGAAGAGCCATTTGGTCCAAGAATCATCCAACTTAACCAAGTTCGTCCATTTTGGTCTTTCTTCATTTCGACTAGCTTCAACCTTAACCAAAGCCAAATGTCAAGCATAGATTGATGTAATATGACACAATAAACCATGTGGAGAAGTTTGAGACCAACGAAGAGCCATTTGGTCCAAGAATCATCCAACTTAACCAAGTTCGTCCATTTTGGTCTTTCTTCGTTTCGACTAGCTTCAACCTTAACCAAAGCCAAATGTCAAGCATAGATTGATGTAATATGACACAATAAACCATGTGGAGAAGTTTGAGACCAACGAAGAGCCATTTGGTCCAAGAATCATCCAACTTAACCAAGTTCGTCCATTTTGGTCTTTCTTCGTTTCGACTAGCTTCAACCTTAACCAAAGCCAAATGTCAAGCATAGATTGATGTAATATGACACAATAAACCATGTGGAGAAGTTTGAGACCAACGAAGAGCCATTTGGTCCAAGAATCATCCAACTTAACCAAGTTCGTCCATTTTGGTCTTTCTTCATTTCGACTAGCTTCAACCTTAACCAAAGCCAAATGTCAAGCATAGATTGATGTAATATGACACAATAAACCATGTGGAGAAGTTTGAGACCAACGAAGAGCCATTTGGTCAAGAATCATCCAACTTAACCAAGTTCGTCCATTTTGGTCTTTCTTCGTTTCGACTAGCTTCAACCTTAACCAAAGCCAAATGTCAAGCATAGATTGATGTAATATGACACAATAAACCATGTGGAGAAGTTTGAGACCAACGAAGAGCCATTTGGTCCAAGAATCATCCAACTTAACCAAGTTCGTCCATTTTGGTCTTTCTTCGTTTCGACTAGCTTCAACCTTAACCAAAGCCAAATGTCAAGCATAGATTGATGTAATATGACACAATAAACCATGTGGAGAAGTTTGAGACCAACGAAGAGCCATTTGGTCAAGAATCATCCAACTTAACCAAGTTCGTCCATTTTGGTCTTTCTTCATTTCGACTAGCTTCAACCTTAACCAAAGCCAAATGTCAAGCATAGATTGATGTAATATGACACAATAAACCATGTGGAGAAGTTTGAGACCAACGAAGAGCCATTTGGTCCAAGAATCATCCAACTTAACCAAGTTCGTCCATTTTGGTCTTTCTTCGTTTCGACTAGCTTCAACCTTAACCAAAGCCAAATGTCAAGCATAGATTGATGTAATATGACACAATAAACCATGTGGAGAAGTTTGAGACCAACGAAGAGCCATTTGGTCCAAGAATCATCCAACTTAACCAAGTTCGTCCATTTTGGTCTTTCTTCGTTTCGACTAGCTTCAACCTTAACCAAAGCCAAATGTCAAGCATAGATTGATGTAATATGACACAATAAACCATGTGGAGAAGTTTGAGACCAACGAAGAGCCATTTGGTCCAAGAATCATCCAACTTAACCAAGTTCGTCCATTTTGGTCTTTCTTCGTTTCGACTAGCTTCAACCTTAACCAAAGCCAAATGTCAAGCATAGATTGATGTAATATGACACAATAAACCATGTGGAGAAGTTTGAGACCAACGAAGAGCCATTTGGTCCAAGAATCATCCAACTTAACCAAGTTCGTCCATTTTGGTCTTTCTTCGTTTCGACTAGCTTCAACCTTAACCAAAGCCAAATGTCAAGCATAGATTGATGTAATATGACACAATAAACCATGTGGAGAAGTTTGAGACCAACGAAGAGCCATTTGGTCCAAGAATCATCCAACTTAACCAAGTTCGTCCATTTTGGTCTTTCTTCGTTTCGACTAGCTTCAACCTTAACCAAAGCCAAATGTCAAGCATAGATTGATGTAATATGACACAATAAACCATGTGGAGAAGTTTGAGACCAACGAAGAGCCATTTGGTCGAAGAATCATCCAACTTAACCAAGTTCGTCCATTTTGGTCTTTCTTCATTTCGACTAGCTTCAACCTTAACCAAAGCCAAATGTCAAGCATAGATTGATGTAATATGACACAATAAACCATGTGGAGAAGTTTGAGACCAACGAAGAGCCATTTGGTCCAAGAATCATCCAACTTAACCAAGTTCGTCCATTTTGGTCTTTCTTCGTTTCGACTAGCTTCAACCTTAACCAAAGCCAAATGTCAAGCATAGATTGATGTAATATGACACAATAAACCATGTGGAGAAGTTTGAGACCAACGAAGAGCCATTTGGTCCAAGAATCATCCAACTTAACCAAGTTCGTCCATTTTGGTCTTTCTTCGTTTCGACTAGCTTCAACCTTAACCAAAGCCAAATGTCAAGCATAGATTGATGTAATATGACACAATAAACCATGTGGAGAAGTTTGAGACCAACGAAGAGCCATTTGGTCCAAGAATCATCCAACTTAACCAAGTTCGTCCATTTTGGTCTTTCTTCGTTTCGACTAGCTTCAACCTTAACCAAAGCCAAATGTCAAGCATAGATTGATGTAATATGACACAATAAACCATGTGGAGAAGTTTGAGACCAACGAAGAGCCATTTGGTCCAAGAATCATCCAACTTAACCAAGTTCGTCCATTTTGGTCTTTCTTCGTTTCGACTAGCTTCAACCTTAACCAAAGCCAAATGTCAAGCATAGATTGATGTAATATGACACAATAAACCATGTGGAGAAGTTTGAGACCAACGAAGAGCCATTTGGTCCAAGAATCATCCAACTTAACCAAGTTCGTCCATTTTGGTCTTTCTTCATTTCGACTAGCTTCAACCTTAACCAAAGCCAAATGTCAAGCATAGATTGATGTAATATGACACAATAAACCATGTGGAGAAGTTTGAGACCAACGAAGAGCCATTTGGTCGAAGAATCATCCAACTTAACCAAGTTCGTCCATTTTGGTCTTTCTTCGTTTCGACTAGCTTCAACCTTAACCAAAGCCAAATGTCAAGCATAGATTGATGTAATATGACACAATAAACCATGTGGAGAAGTTTGAGACCAACGAAGAGCCATTTGGTCCAAGAATCATCCAACTTAACCAAGTTCGTCCATTTTGGTCTTTCTTCGTTTCGACTAGCTTCAACCTTAACCAAAGCCAAATGTCAAGCATAGATTGATGTAATATGACACAATAAACCATGTGGAGAAGTTTGAGACCAACGAAGAGCCATTTGGTCCAAGAATCATCCAACTTAACCAAGTTCGTCCATTTTGGTCTTTCTTCGTTTCGACTAGCTTCAACCTTAACCAAAGCCAAATGTCAAGCATAGATTGATGTAATATGACACAATAAACCATGTGGAGAAGTTTGAGACCAACGAAGAGCCATTTGGTCCAAGAATCATCCAACTTAACCAAGTTCGTCCATTTTGGTCTTTCTTCATTTCGACTAGCTTCAACCTTAACCAAAGCCAAATGTCAAGCATAGATTGATGTAATATGACACAATAAACCATGTGGAGAAGTTTGAGACCAACGAAGAGCCATTTGGTCCAAGAATCATCCAACTTAACCAAGTTCGTCCATTTTGGTCTTTCTTCGTTTCGACTAGCTTCAACCTTAACCAAAGCCAAATGTCAAGCATAGATTGATGTAATATGACACAATAAACCATGTGGAGAAGTTTGAGACCAACGAAGAGCCATTTGGTCCAAGAATCATCCAACTTAACCAAGTTCGTCCATTTTGGTCTTTCTTCATTTCGACTAGCTTCAACCTTAACCAAAGCCAAATGTCAAGCATAGATTGATGTAATATGACACAATAAACCATGTGGAGAAGTTTGAGACCAACGAAGAGCCATTTGGTCCAAGAATCATCCAACTTAACCAAGTTCGTCCATTTTGGTCTTTCTTCGTTTCGACTAGCTTCAACCTTAACCAAAGCCAAATGTCAAGCATAGATTGATGTAATATGACACAATAAACCATGTGGAGAAGTTTGAGACCAACGAAGAGCCATTTGGTCCAAGAATCATCCAACTTAACCAAGTTCGTCCATTTTGGTCTTTCTTCGTTTCGACTAGCTTCAACCTTAACCAAAGCCAAATGTCAAGCATAGATTGATGTAATATGACACAATAAACCATGTGGAGAAGTTTGAGACCAACGAAGAGCCATTTGGTCCAAGAATCATCCAACTTAACCAAGTTCGTCCATTTTGGTCTTTCTTCATTTCGACTAGCTTCAACCTTAACCAAAGCCAAATGTCAAGCATAGATTGATGTAATATGACACAATAAACCATGTGGAGAAGTTTGAGACCAACGAAGAGCCATTTGGTCGAAGAATCATCCAACTTAACCAAGTTCGTCCATTTTGGTCTTTCTTCGTTTCGACTAGCTTCAACCTTAACCAAAGCCAAATGTCAAGCATAGATTGATGTAATATGACACAATAAACCATGTGGAGAAGTTTGAGACCAACGAAGAGCCATTTGGTCGAAGAATCATCCAACTTAACCAAGTTCGTCCATTTTGGTCTTTCTTCGTTTCGACTAGCTTCAACCTTAACCAAAGCCAAATGTCAAGCATAGATTGATGTAATATGACACAATAAACCATGTGGAGAAGTTTGAGACCAACGAAGAGCCATTTGGTCCAAGAATCATCCAACTTAACCAAGTTCGTCCATTTTGGTCTTTCTTCGTTTCGACTAGCTTCAACCTTAACCAAAGCCAAATGTCAAGCATAGATTGATGTAATATGACACAATAAACCATGTGGAGAAGTTTGAGACCAACGAAGAGCCATTTGGTCCAAGAATCATCCAACTTAACCAAGTTCGTCCATTTTGGTCTTTCTTCGTTTCGACTAGCTTCAACGTTGACCGAAACCAAATGTCAAGCATAGATTGATGTAATATGACACAATAAACCATGTGGAGAAGTTTGAGACCAACGAAGAGCCATTTGGTCGAAGAATCATCCAACTTAACCAAGTTCGTCCATTTTGGTCTTTCTTCGTTTCGACTAGCTTCAACCTTAACCAAAGCCAAATGTCAAGCATAGATTGATGTAATATGACACAATAAACCATGTGGAGAAGTTTGAGACCAACGAAGAGCCATTTGGTCGAAGAATCATCCAACTTAACCAAGTTCGTCCATTTTGGTCTTTCTTCATTTCGACTAGCTTCAACCTTAACCAAAGCCAAATGTCAAGCATAGATTGATGTAATATGACACAATAAACCATGTGGAGAAGTTTGAGACCAACGAAGAGCCATTTGGTCGAAGAATCATCCAACTTAACCAAGTTCGTCCATTTTGGTCTTTCTTCGTTTCGACTAGCTTCAACCTTAACCAAACCAAATGTCAAGCATAGATTGATGTAATATGACACAATAAACCATGTGGAGAAGTTTGAGACCAACGAAGAGCCATTTGGTCGAAGAATCATCCAACTTAACCAAGTTCGTCCATTTTGGTCTTTCTTCGTTTCGACTAGCTTCAACCTTAACCAAAGCCAAATGTCAAGCATAGATTGATGTAATATGACACAATAAACCATGTGGAGAAGTTTGAGACCAACGAAGAGCCATTTGGTCCAAGAATCATCCAACTTAACCAAGTTCGTCCATTTTGGTCTTTCTTCATTTCGACTAGCTTCAACCTTAACCGAAGCCAAATGTCAAGCATAGATTGATGTAATATGACACAATAAACCATGTGGAGAAGTTTGAGACCAACGAAGAGCCATTTGGTCGAAGAATCATCCAACTTAACCAAGTTCGTCCATTTTGGTCTTTCTTCGTTTCGACTAGCTTCAACCTTAACCAAAGCCAAATGTCAAGCATAGATTGATGTAATATGACACAATAAACCATGTGGAGAAGTTTGAGACCAACGAAGAGCCATTTGGTCGAAGAATCATCCAACTTAACCAAGTTCGTCCATTTTGGTCTTTCTTCGTTTCGACTAGCTTCAACCTTAACCAAAGCCAAATGTCAAGCATAGATTGATGTAATATGACACAATAAACCATGTGGAGAAGTTTGAGACCAACGAAGAGCCATTTGGTCCAAGAATCATCCAACTTAACCAAGTTCGTCCATTTTGGTCTTTCTTCATTTCGACTAGCTTCAACCTTAACCAAAGCCAAATGTCAAGCATAGATTGATGTAATATGACACAATAAACCATGTGGAGAAGTTTGAGACCAACGAAGAGCCATTTGGTCCAAGAATCATCCAACTTAACCAAGTTCGTCCATTTTGGTCTTTCTTCGTTTCGACTAGCTTCAACCTTAACCAAAGCCAAATGTCAAGCATAGATTGATGTAATATGACACAATAAACCATGTGGAGAAGTTTGAGACCAACGAAGAGCCATTTGGTCCAAGAATCATCCAACTTAACCAAGTTCGTCCATTTTGGTCTTTCTTCGTTTCGACTAGCTTCAACCTTAACCAAAGCCAAATGTCAAGCATAGATTGATGTAATATGACACAATAAACCATGTGGAGAAGTTTGAGACCAACGAAGAGCCATTTGGTCCAAGAATCATCCAACTTAACCAAGTTCGTCCATTTTGGTCTTTCTTCGTTTCGACTAGCTTCAACCTTAACCAAAGCCAAATGTCAAGCATAGATTGATGTAATATGACACAATAAACCATGTGGAGAAGTTTGAGACCAACGAAGAGCCATTTGGTCAAGAATCATCCAACTTAACCAAGTTCGTCCATTTTGGTCTTTCTTCGTTCGACTAGCTTCAACCTTAACCAAAGCCAAATGTCAAGCATAGATTGATGTAATATGACACAATAAACCATGTGGAGAAGTTTGAGACCAACGAAGAGCCATTTGGTCCAAGAATCATCCAACTTAACCAAGTTCGTCCATTTTGGTCTTTCTTCGTTTCGACTAGCTTCAACCTTAACCAAAGCCAAATGTCAAGCATAGATTGATGTAATATGACACAATAAACCATGTGGAGAAGTTTGAGACCAACGAAGAGCCATTTGGTCGAAGAATCATCCAACTTAACCAAGTTCGTCCATTTTGGTCTTTCTTCGTTTCGACTAGCTTCAACCTTAACCAAAGCCAAATGTCAAGCATAGATTGATGTAATATGACACAATAAACCATGTGGAGAAGTTTGAGACCAACGAAGAGCCATTTGGTCCAAGAATCATCCAACTTAACCAAGTTCGTCCATTTTGGTCTTTCTTCGTTTCGACTAGCTTCAACCTTAACCAAAGCCAAATGTCAAGCATAGATTGATGTAATATGACACAATAAACCATGTGGAGAAGTTTGAGACCAACGAAGAGCCATTTGGTCGAAGAATCATCCAACTTAACCAAGTTCGTCCATTTTGGTCTTTCTTCGTTTCGACTAGCTTCAACCTTAACCAAAGCCAAATGTCAAGCATAGATTGATGTAATATGACACAATAAACCATGTGGAGAAGTTTGAGACCAACGAAGAGCCATTTGGTCCAAGAATCATCCAACTTAACCAAGTTCGTCCATTTTGGTCTTTCTTCTTTCGACTAGCTTCAACCTTAACCAAAGCCAAATGTCAAGCATAGATTGATGTAATATGACACAATAAACCATGTGGAGAAGTTTGAGACCAACGAAGAGCCATTTGGTCGAAGAATCATCCAACTTAACCAAGTTCGTCCATTTTGGTCTTTCTTCGTTTCGACTAGCTTCAACCTTAACCAAAGCCAAATGTCAAGCATAGATTGATGTAATATGACACAATAAACCATGTGGAGAAGTTTGAGACCAACGAAGAGCCATTTGGTCCAAGAATCATCCAACTTAACCAAGTTCGTCCATTTTGGTCTTTCTTCGTTTCGACTAGCTTCAACCTTAACCAAAGCCAAATGTCAAGCATAGATTGATGTAATATGACACAATAAACCATGTGGAGAAGTTTGAGACCAACGAAGAGCCATTTGGTCCAAGAATCATCCAACTTAACCAAGTTCGTCCATTTTGGTCTTTCTTCGTTTCGACTAGCTTCAACCTTAACCAAAGCCAAATGTCAAGCATAGATTGATGTAATATGACACAATAAACCATGTGGAGAAGTTTGAGACCAACGAAGAGCCATTTGGTCGAAGAATCATCCAACTTAACCAAGTTCGTCCATTTTGGTCTTTCTTCGTTTCGACTAGCTTCAACCTTAACCAAAGCCAAATGTCAAGCATAGATTGATGTAATATGACACAATAAACCATGTGGAGAAGTTTGAGACCAACGAAGAGCCATTTGGTCGAAGAATCATCCAACTTAACCAAGTTCGTCCATTTTGGTCTTTCTTCGTTTCGACTAGCTTCAACCTTAACCAAAGCCAAATGTCAAGCATAGATTGATGTAATATGACACAATAAACCATGTGGAGAAGTTTGAGACCAACGAAGAGCCATTTGGTCCAAGAATCATCCAACTTAACCAAGTTCGTCCATTTTGGTCTTTCTTCGTTTCGACTAGCTTCAACCTTAACCAAAGCCAAATGTCAAGCATAGATTGATGTAATATGACACAATAAACCATGTGGAGAAGTTTGAGACCAACGAAGAGCCATTTGGTCCAAGAATCATCCAACTTAACCAAGTTCGTCCATTTTGGTCTTCTCTTCGTTTCGACTAGCTTCAACCTTAACCAAAGCCAAATGTCAAGCATAGATTGATGTAATATGACACAATAAACCATGTGGAGAAGTTTGAGACCAACGAAGAGCCATTTGGTCCAAGAATCATCCAACTTAACCAAGTTCGTCCATTTTGGTCTTTCTTCGTTTCGACTAGCTTCAACCTTAACCAAAGCCAAATGTCAAGCATAGATTGATGTAATATGACACAATAAACCATGTGGAGAAGTTTGAGACCAACGAAGAGCCATTTGGTCGAAGAATCATCCAACTTAACCAAGTTCGTCCATTTTGGTCTTTCTTCGTTTCGACTAGCTTCAACCTTAACCAAAGCCAAATGTCAAGCATAGATTGATGTAATATGACACAATAAACCATGTGGAGAAGTTTGAGACCAACGAAGAGCCATTTGGTCCAAGAATCATCCAACTTAACCAAGTTCGTCCATTTTGGTCTTTCTTCGTTTCGACTAGCTTCAACCTTAACCAAAGCCAAATGTCAAGCATAGATTGATGTAATATGACACAATAAACCATGTGGAGAAGTTTGAGACCAACGAAGAGCCATTTGGTCCAAGAATCATCCAACTTAACCAAGTTCGTCCATTTTGGTCTTTCTTCGACTAGCTTCAACCTTAACCAAAGCCAAATGTCAAGCATAGATTGATGTAATATGACACAATAAACCATGTGGAGAAGTTTGAGACCAACGAAGAGCCATTTGGTCCAAGAATCATCCAACTTAACCAAGTTCGTCCATTTTGGTCTTTCTTCGTTTCGACTAGCTTCAACCTTAACCAAAGCCAAATGTCAAGCATAGATTGATGTAATATGACACAATAAACCATGTGGAGAAGTTTGAGACCAACGAAGAGCCATTTGGTCCGAATCATCCAACTTAACCAAGTTCGTCCATTTTGGTCTTTCTTCGTTTCGACTAGCTTCAACCTTAACCAAAGCCAAATGTCAAGCATAGATTGATGTAATATGACACAATAAACCATGTGGAGAAGTTTGAGACCAACGAAGAGCCATTTGGTCCAAGAATCATCCAACTTAACCAAGTTCGTCCATTTTGGTCTTTCTTCGTTTCGACTAGCTTCAACCTTAACCAAAGCCAAATGTCAAGCATAGATTGATGTAATATGACACAATAAACCATGTGGAGAAGTTTGAGACCAACGAAGAGCCATTTGGTCAAGAATCATCCAACTTAACCAAGTTCGTCCATTTTGGTCTTTCTTCGTTTCGACTAGCTTCAACCTTAACCAAAGCCAAATGTCAAGCATAGATTGATGTAATATGACACAATAAACCATGTGGAGAAGTTTGAGACCAACGAAGAGCCATTTGGTCCAAGAATCATCCAACTTACCAAGTTCGTCCATTTTGTCTTTCTTCGTTTCGACTAGCTTCAACCTTAACCAAAGCCAAATGTCAAGCATAGATTGATGTAATATGACACAATAAACCATGTGGAGAAGTTTGAGACCAACGAAGAGCCATTTGGTCGAAGAATCATCCAACTTAACCAAGTTCGTCCATTTTGGTCTTTCTTCGTTTCGACTAGCTTCAAACTTAACCAAAGCCAAATGTCAAGCATAGATTGATGTAATATGACACAATAAACCATGTGGAGAAGTTTGAGACCAACGAAGAGCCATTTGGTCGAGATTTGGCTCTTCGTTGGTCTTCAAACTTCTCCACATGGTTTATTGTGTCATATTACATCAATCTTGCTTGACATTTGGCTTTAAGGTTGAAGCTAGTCGAAACGAAGAAAGACCAAAATGGACGAACTTGTTAAGTTGGATGATTCTTCGACCAAATGGCTCTTCGTTGGTCTCAAACTTTCCACATGGTTTATTGTGTCATATTACATCAATCTATGCTTGACATTTGGCTTTGGTTAAGCTTGAAGCTAGTCGAAACGAAGAAAGACCAAAATGGACGAACTTGGTCAAAAAATGGACAAACTTGGTTCCATTGAATGTGTCATATTACATCAATCTATGCTTGACATTTGCTTTGGTTAAGGTTGAAGCTAGTCAAACAGACCCAAATGGACGAATGGGTTAAGTTGGATGATTCTTGACCAAATGGCTCTTCGTTGGTCTCAAACTTCTCCACATGGTTTATTGTGTCATATTACATCAATCTATGCTTGACATTTGGCTTTGGTTAAGGTTGAAGCTAGTCGAAACGAAGAAAGACCAAAATGGACGAACTTGGTTAAGTTGGATGATTCTTGGACCAAATGGCTCTTCGTTGGTCTCAAACTTCTCCACATGGTTTATTGTGTCATATTACATCAATCTATGCTTGACATTTGGCTTTGGTTAAGGTTGAAGCTAGTCGAAAATGAAGAAAGACCAAAATGGACGAACTTGGTTAAGTTGGATGATTCTTCGACCAAATGGCTCTTCGTTGGTCTCAAACTTCTCCACATGGTTTATTGTGTCATATTACATCAATCTATGCTTGACATTTGGCTTTGGTTAAGGTTGAAGCTAGTCGAAACGAAGAAAGACCAAAATGGACGAACTTGGTTAAGTTGGATGATTCTTGGACCAAATGGCTCTTCGTTGGTCTCAAACTTCTCCACATGGTTTATTGTGTCATATTACATCAATCTATGCTTGACATTTGGCTTTGGTTAAGGTTGAAGCTAGTCGAAACGAAGAAAGACCAAAATGGACGAACTTGGTTAAGTTGGATGATTCTTGGACCAAATGGCTCTTCGTTGGTCTCAAACTTCTCCACATGGTTTATTGTGTCATATTACATCAATCTATGCTTGACATTTGGCTTTGGTTAAGGTTGAAGCTAGTCGAAACGAAGAAAGACCAAAATGGACGAACTTGGTTAAGTTGGATGATTCTTCGACCAAATGGCTCTTCGTTGGTCTCAAACTTCTCCACATGGTTTATTGTGTCATATTACATCAATCTATGCTTGACATTTGGCTTTGGTTAAGGTTGAAGCTAGTCGAAACGAAGAAAGACCAAAATGGACGAACTTGGTTAAGTTGGATGATTCTTGGACCAAATGGCTCTTCGTTGGTCTCAAACTTCTCCACATGGTTTATTGTGTCATATTACATCAATCTATGCTTGACATTTGGCTTTGGTTAAGGTTGAAGCTAGTCGAAACGAAGAAAGACCAAAATGGACGAACTTGGTTAAGTTGGATGATTCTTGGACCAAATGGCTCTTCGTTGGTCTCAAACTTCTCCACATGGTTTATTGTGTCATATTACATCAATCTATGCTTGACATTTGGCTTTGGTTAAGGTTGAAGCTAGTCGAAACGAAGAAAGACCAAAATGGACGAACTTGGTTAAGTTGGATGATTCTTCGACCAAATGGCTCTTCGTTGGTCTCAAACTTCTCCACATGGTTTATTGTGTCATATTACATCAATCTATGCTTGACATTTGGCTTTGGTTAAGGTTGAAGCTAGTCGAAACGAAGAAAGACCAAAATGGACGAACTTGGTTAAGTTGGATGATTCTTGGACCAAATGGCTCTTCGTTGGTCTCAAACTTCTCCACATGGTTTATTGTGTCATATTACATCAATCTATGCTTGACATTTGGCTTTGGTTAAGGTTGAAGCTAGTCGAAACGAAGAAAGACCAAAATGGACGAACTTGGTTAAGTTGGATGATTCTTGGACCAAATGGCTCTTCGTTGGTCTCAAACTTCTCCACATGGTTTATTGTGTCATATTACATCAATCTATGCTTGACATTTGGCTTTGGTTAAGGTTGAAGCTAGTCGAAACGAAGAAAGACCAAAATGGACGAACTTGGTTAAGTTGGATGATTCTTCGACCAAATGGCTCTTCGTTGGTCTCAAACTTCTCCACATGGTTTATTGTGTCATATTACATCAATCTATGCTTGACATTTGGCTTTGGTTAAGGTTGAAGCTAGTCGAAACGAAGAAAGACCAAAATGGACGAACTTGGTTAAGTTGGATGATTCTTGGACCAAATGGCTCTTCGTTGGTCTCAAACTTCTCCACATGGTTTATTGTGTCATATTACATCAATCTATGCTTGACATTTGGCTTTGGTTAAGGTTGAAGCTAGTCGAAACGAAGAAAGACCAAAATGGACGAACTTGGTTAAGTTGGATGATTCTTGGACCAAATGGCTCTTCGTTGGTCTCAAACTTCTCCACATGGTTTATTGTGTCATATTACATCAATCTATGCTTGACATTTGGCTTTGGTTAAGGTTGAAGCTAGTCGAAACGAAGAAAGACCAAAATGGACGAACTTGGTTAAGTTGGATGATTCTTGGACCAAATGGCTCTTCGTTGGTCTCAAACTTCTCCACATGGTTTATTGTGTCATATTACATCAATCTATGCTTGACATTTGGCTTTGGTTAAGGTTGAAGCTAGTCGAAACGAAGAAAGACCAAAATGGACGAACTTGGTTAAGTTGGATGATTCTTCGACCAAATGGCTCTTCGTTGGTCTCAAACTTCTCCACATGGTTTATTGTGTCATATTACATCAATCTATGCTTGACATTTGGCTTTGGTTAAGGTTGAAGCTAGTCGAAACGAAGAAAGACCAAAATGGACGAACTTGGTTAAGTTGGATGATTCTTGGACCAAATGGCTCTTCGTTGGTCTCAAACTTCTCCACATGGTTTATTGTGTCATATTACATCAATCTATGCTTGACATTTGGCTTTGGTTAAGGTTGAAGCTAGTCGAAACGAAGAAAGACCAAAATGGACGAACTTGGTTAAGTTGGATGATTCTTCGACCAAATGGCTCTTCGTTGGTCTCAAACTTCTCCACATGGTTTATTGTGTCATATTACATCAATCTATGCTTGACATTTGGCTTTGGTTAAGGTTGAAGCTAGTCGAAACGAAGAAAGACCAAAATGGACGAACTTGGTTAAGTTGGATGATTCTTGGACCAAATGGCTCTTCGTTGGTCTCAAACTTCTCCACATGGTTTATTGTGTCATATTACATCAATCTATGCTTGACATTTGGCTTTGGTTAAGGTTGAAGCTAGTCGAAACGAAGAAAGACCAAAATGGACGAACTTGGTTAAGTTGGATGATTCTTGGACCAAATGGCTCTTCGTTGGTCTCAAACTTCTCCACATGGTTTATTGTGTCATATTACATCAATCTATGCTTGACATTTGGCTTTGGTTAAGGTTGAAGCTAGTCGAAACGAAGAAAGACCAAAATGGACGAACTTGGTTAAGTTGGATGATTCTTGGACCAAATGGCTCTTCGTTGGTCTCAAACTTCTCCACATGGTTTATTGTGTCATATTACATCAATCTATGCTTGACATTTGGCTTTGGTTAAGGTTGAAGCTAGTCGAAACGAAGAAAGACCAAAATGGACGAACTTGGTTAAGTTGGATGATTCTTGGACCAAATGGCTCTTCGTTGGTCTCAAACTTCTCCACATGGTTTATTGTGTCATATTACATCAATCTATGCTTGACATTTGGCTTTGGTTAAGGTTGAAGCTAGTCGAAACGAAGAAAGACCAAAATGGACGAACTTGGTTAAGTTGGATGATTCTTGGACCAAATGGCTCTTCGTTGGTCTCAAACTTCTCCACATGGTTTATTGTGTCATATTACATCAATCTATGCTTGACATTTGGCTTTGGTTAAGGTTGAAGCTAGTCGAAACGAAGAAAGACCAAAATGGACGAACTTGGTTAAGTTGGATGATTCTTGGACCAAATGGCTCTTCGTTGGTCTCAAACTTCTCCACATGGTTTATTGTGTCATATTACATCAATCTATGCTTGACATTTGGCTTTGGTTAAGGTTGAAGCTAGTCGAAACGAAGAAAGACCAAAATGGACGAACTTGGTTAAGTTGGATGATTCTTGGACCAAATGGCTCTTCGTTGGTCTCAAACTTCTCCACATGGTTTATTGTGTCATATTACATCAATCTATGCTTGACATTTGGCTTTGGTTAAGGTTGAAGCTAGTCGAAACGAAGAAAGACCAAAATGGACGAACTTGGTTAAGTTGGATGATTCTTGGACCAAATGGCTCTTCGTTGGTCTCAAACTTCTCCACATGGTTTATTGTGTCATATTACATCAATCTATGCTTGACATTTGGCTTTGGTTAAGGTTGAAGCTAGTCGAAACGAAGAAAGACCAAAATGGACGAACTTGGTTAAGTTGGATGATTCTTGGACCAAATGGCTCTTCGTTGGTCTCAAACTTCTCCACATGGTTTATTGTGTCATATTACATCAATCTATGCTTGACATTTGGCTTTGGTTAAGGTTGAAGCTAGTCGAAACGAAGAAAGACCAAAATGGACGAACTTGGTTAAGTTGGATGATTCTTGGACCAAATGGCTCTTCGTTGGTCTCAAACTTCTCCACATGGTTTATTGTGTCATATTACATCAATCTATGCTTGACATTTGGCTTTGGTTAAGGTTGAAGCTAGTCGAAACGAAGAAAGACCAAAATGGACGAACTTGGTTAAGTTGGATGATTCTTGGACCAAATGGCTCTTCGTTGGTCTCAAACTTCTCCACATGGTTTATTGTGTCATATTACATCAATCTATGCTTGACATTTGGCTTTGGTTAAGGTTGAAGCTAGTCGAAACGAAGAAAGACCAAAATGGACGAACTTGGTTAAGTTGGATGATTCTTGGACCAAATGGCTCTTCGTTGGTCTCAAACTTCTCCACATGGTTTATTGTGTCATATTACATCAATCTATGCTTGACATTTGGCTTTGGTTAAGGTTGAAGCTAGTCGAAACGAAGAAAGACCAAAATGGACGAACTTGGTTAAGTTGGATGATTCTTGGACCAAATGGCTCTTCGTTGGTCTCAAACTTCTCCACATGGTTTATTGTGTCATATTACATCAATCTATGCTTGACATTTGGCTTTGGTTAAGGTTGAAGCTAGTCGAAACGAAGAAAGACCAAAATGGACGAACTTGGTTAAGTTGGATGATTCTTGGACCAAATGGCTCTTCGTTGGTCTCAAACTTCTCCACATGGTTTATTGTGTCATATTACATCAATCTATGCTTGACATTTGGCTTTGGTTAAGGTTGAAGCTAGTCGAAACGAAGAAAGACCAAAATGGACGAACTTGGTTAAGTTGGATGATTCTTGGACCAAATGGCTCTTCGTTGGTCTCAAACTTCTCCACATGGTTTATTGTGTCATATTACATCAATCTATGCTTGACATTTGGCTTTGGTTAAGGTTGAAGCTAGTCGAAACGAAGAAAGACCAAAATGGACGAACTTGGTTAAGTTGGATGATTCTTGGACCAAATGGCTCTTCGTTGGTCTCAAACTTCTCCACATGGTTTATTGTGTCATATTACATCAATCTATGCTTGACATTTGGCTTTGGTTAAGGTTGAAGCTAGTCGAAACGAAGAAAGACCAAAATGGACGAACTTGGTTAAGTTGGATGATTCTTCGACCAAATGGCTCTTCGTTGGTCTCAAACTTCTCCACATGGTTTATTGTGTCATATTACATCAATCTATGCTTGACATTTGGCTTTGGTTAAGGTTGAAGCTAGTCGAAACGAAGAAAGACCAAAATGGACGAACTTGGTTAAGTTGGATGATTCTTGGACCAAATGGCTCTTCGTTGGTCTCAAACTTCTCCACATGGTTTATTGTGTCATATTACATCAATCTATGCTTGACATTTGGCTTTGGTTAAGGTTGAAGCTAGTCGAAACGAAGAAAGACCAAAATGGACGAACTTGGTTAAGTTGGATGATTCTTGGACCAAATGGCTCTTCGTTGGTCTCAAACTTCTCCACATGGTTTATTGTGTCATATTACATCAATCTATGCTTGACATTTGGCTTTGGTTAAGGTTGAAGCTAGTCGAAACGAAGAAAGACCAAAATGGACGAACTTGGTTAAGTTGGATGATTCTTGGACCAAATGGCTCTTCGTTGGTCTCAAACTTCTCCACATGGTTTATTGTGTCATATTACATCAATCTATGCTTGACATTTGGCTTTGGTTAAGGTTGAAGCTAGTCGAAACGAAGAAAGACCAAAATGGACGAACTTGGTTAAGTTGGATGATTCTTGGACCAAATGGCTCTTCGTTGGTCTCAAACTTCTCCACATGGTTTATTGTGTCATATTACATCAATCTATGCTTGACATTTGGCTTTGGTTAAGGTTGAAGCTAGTCGAAACGAAGAAAGACCAAAATGGACGAACTTGGTTAAGTTGGATGATTCTTGGACCAAATGGCTCTTCGTTGGTCTCAAACTTCTCCACATGGTTTATTGTGTCATATTACATCAATCTATGCTTGACATTTGGCTTTGGTTAAGGTTGAAGCTAGTCGAAACGAAGAAAGACCAAAATGGACGAACTTGGTTAAGTTGGATGATTCTTGGACCAAATGGCTCTTCGTTGGTCTCAAACTTCTCCACATGGTTTATTGTGTCATATTACATCAATCTATGCTTGACATTTGGCTTTGGTTAAGGTTGAAGCTAGTCGAAACGAAGAAAGACCAAAATGGACGAACTTGGTTAAGTTGGATGATTCTTGGACCAAATGGCTCTTCGTTGGTCTCAAACTTCTCCACATGGTTTATTGTGTCATATTACATCAATCTATGCTTGACATTTGGCTTTGGTTAAGGTTGAAGCTAGTCGAAACGAAGAAAGACCAAAATGGACGAACTTGGTTAAGTTGGATGATTCTTGGACCAAATGGCTCTTCGTTGGTCTCAAACTTCTCCACATGGTTTATTGTGTCATATTACATCAATCTATGCTTGACATTTGGCTTTGGTTAAGGTTGAAGCTAGTCGAAACGAAGAAAGACCAAAATGGACGAACTTGGTTAAGTTGGATGATTCTTGGACCAAATGGCTCTTCGTTGGTCTCAAACTTCTCCACATGGTTTATTGTGTCATATTACATCAATCTATGCTTGACATTTGGCTTTGGTTAAGGTTGAAGCTAGTCGAAACGAAGAAAGACCAAAATGGACGAACTTGGTTAAGTTGGATGATTCTTGGACCAAATGGCTCTTCGTTGGTCTCAAACTTCTCCACATGGTTTATTGTGTCATATTACATCAATCTATGCTTGACATTTGGCTTTGGTTAAGGTTGAAGCTAGTCGAAACGAAGAAAGACCAAAATGGACGAACTTGGTTAAGTTGGATGATTCTTGGACCAAATGGCTCTTCGTTGGTCTCAAACTTCTCCACATGGTTTATTGTGTCATATTACATCAATCTATGCTTGACATTTGGCTTTGGTTAAGGTTGAAGCTAGTCGAAACGAAGAAAGACCAAAATGGACGAACTTGGTTAAGTTGGATGATTCTTGGACCAAATGGCTCTTCGTTGGTCTCAAACTTCTCCACATGGTTTATTGTGTCATATTACATCAATCTATGCTTGACATTTGGCTTTGGTTAAGGTTGAAGCTAGTCGAAACGAAGAAAGACCAAAATGGACGAACTTGGTTAAGTTGGATGATTCTTGGACCAAATGGCTCTTCGTTGGTCTCAAACTTCTCCACATGGTTTATTGTGTCATATTACATCAATCTATGCTTGACATTTGGCTTTGGTTAAGGTTGAAGCTAGTCGAAACGAAGAAAGACCAAAATGGACGAACTTGGTTAAGTTGGATGATTCTTGGACCAAATGGCTCTTCGTTGGTCTCAAACTTCTCCACATGGTTTATTGTGTCATATTACATCAATCTATGCTTGACATTTGGCTTTGGTTAAGGTTGAAGCTAGTCGAAACGAAGAAAGACCAAAATGGACGAACTTGGTTAAGTTGGATGATTCTTGGACCAAATGGCTCTTCGTTGGTCTCAAACTTCTCCACATGGTTTATTGTGTCATATTACATCAATCTATGCTTGACATTTGGCTTTGGTTAAGGTTGAAGCTAGTCGAAACGAAGAAAGACCAAAATGGACGAACTTGGTTAAGTTGGATGATTCTTGGACCAAATGGCTCTTCGTTGGTCTCAAACTTCTCCACATGGTTTATTGTGTCATATTACATCAATCTATGCTTGACATTTGGCTTTGGTTAAGGTTGAAGCTAGTCGAAACGAAGAAAGACCAAAATGGACGAACTTGGTTAAGTTGGATGATTCTTGGACCAAATGGCTCTTCGTTGGTCTCAAACTTCTCCACATGGTTTATTGTGTCATATTACATCAATCTATGCTTGACATTTGGCTTTGGTTAAGGTTGAAGCTAGTCGAAACGAAGAAAGACCAAAATGGACGAACTTGGTTAAGTTGGATGATTCTTGGACCAAATGGCTCTTCGTTGGTCTCAAACTTCTCCACATGGTTTATTGTGTCATATTACATCAATCTATGCTTGACATTTGGCTTTGGTTAAGGTTGAAGCTAGTCGAAACGAAGAAAGACCAAAATGGACGAACTTGGTTAAGTTGGATGATTCTTGGACCAAATGGCTCTTCGTTGGTCTCAAACTTCTCCACATGGTTTATTGTGTCATATTACATCAATCTATGCTTGACATTTGGCTTTGGTTAAGGTTGAAGCTAGTCGAAACGAAGAAAGACCAAAATGGACGAACTTGGTTAAGTTGGATGATTCTTGGACCAAATGGCTCTTCGTTGGTCTCAAACTTCTCCACATGGTTTATTGTGTCATATTACATCAATCTATGCTTGACATTTGGCTTTGGTTAAGGTTGAAGCTAGTCGAAACGAAGAAAGACCAAAATGGACGAACTTGGTTAAGTTGGATGATTCTTGGACCAAATGGCTCTTCGTTGGTCTCAAACTTCTCCACATGGTTTATTGTGTCATATTACATCAATCTATGCTTGACATTTGGCTTTGGTTAAGGTTGAAGCTAGTCGAAACGAAGAAAGACCAAAATGGACGAACTTGGTTAAGTTGGATGATTCTTGGACCAAATGGCTCTTCGTTGGTCTCAAACTTCTCCACATGGTTTATTGTGTCATATTACATCAATCTATGCTTGACATTTGGCTTTGGTTAAGGTTGAAGCTAGTCGAAACGAAGAAAGACCAAAATGGACGAACTTGGTTAAGTTGGATGATTCTTGGACCAAATGGCTCTTCGTTGGTCTCAAACTTCTCCACATGGTTTATTGTGTCATATTACATCAATCTATGCTTGACATTTGGCTTTGGTTAAGGTTGAAGCTAGTCGAAACGAAGAAAGACCAAAATGGACGAACTTGGTTAAGTTGGATGATTCTTGGACCAAATGGCTCTTCGTTGGTCTCAAACTTCTCCACATGGTTTATTGTGTCATATTACATCAATCTATGCTTGACATTTGGCTTTGGTTAAGGTTGAAGCTAGTCGAAACGAAGAAAGACCAAAATGGACGAACTTGGTTAAGTTGGATGATTCTTGGACCAAATGGCTCTTCGTTGGTCTCAAACTTCTCCACATGGTTTATTGTGTCATATTACATCAATCTATGCTTGACATTTGGCTTTGGTTAAGGTTGAAGCTAGTCGAAACGAAGAAAGACCAAAATGGACGAACTTGGTTAAGTTGGATGATTCTTGGACCAAATGGCTCTTCGTTGGTCTCAAACTTCTCCACATGGTTTATTGTGTCATATTACATCAATCTATGCTTGACATTTGGCTTTGGTTAAGGTTGAAGCTAGTCGAAACGAAGAAAGACCAAAATGGACGAACTTGGTTAAGTTGGATGATTCTTGGACCAAATGGCTCTTCGTTGGTCTCAAACTTCTCCACATGGTTTATTGTGTCATATTACATCAATCTATGCTTGACATTTGGCTTTGGTTAAGGTTGAAGCTAGTCGAAACGAAGAAAGACCAAAATGGACGAACTTGGTTAAGTTGGATGATTCTTGGACCAAATGGCTCTTCGTTGGTCTCAAACTTCTCCACATGGTTTATTGTGTCATATTACATCAATCTATGCTTGACATTTGGCTTTGGTTAAGGTTGAAGCTAGTCGAAACGAAGAAAGACCAAAATGGACGAACTTGGTTAAGTTGGATGATTCTTGGACCAAATGGCTCTTCGTTGGTCTCAAACTTCTCCACATGGTTTATTGTGTCATATTACATCAATCTATGCTTGACATTTGGCTTTGGTTAAGGTTGAAGCTAGTCGAAACGAAGAAAGACCAAAATGGACGAACTTGGTTAAGTTGGATGATTCTTGGACCAAATGGCTCTTCGTTGGTCTCAAACTTCTCCACATGGTTTATTGTGTCATATTACATCAATCTATGCTTGACATTTGGCTTTGGTTAAGGTTGAAGCTAGTCGAAACGAAGAAAGACCAAAATGGACGAACTTGGTTAAGTTGGATGATTCTTGGACCAAATGGCTCTTCGTTGGTCTCAAACTTCTCCACATGGTTTATTGTGTCATATTACATCAATCTATGCTTGACATTTGGCTTTGGTTAAGGTTGAAGCTAGTCGAAACGAAGAAAGACCAAAATGGACGAACTTGGTTAAGTTGGATGATTCTTGGACCAAATGGCTCTTCGTTGGTCTCAAACTTCTCCACATGGTTTATTGTGTCATATTACATCAATCTATGCTTGACATTTGGCTTTGGTTAAGGTTGAAGCTAGTCGAAACGAAGAAAGACCAAAATGGACGAACTTGGTTAAGTTGGATGATTCTTGGACCAAATGGCTCTTCGTTGGTCTCAAACTTCTCCACATGGTTTATTGTGTCATATTACATCAATCTATGCTTGACATTTGGCTTTGGTTAAGGTTGAAGCTAGTCGAAACGAAGAAAGACCAAAATGGACGAACTTGGTTAAGTTGGATGATTCTTGGACCAAATGGCTCTTCGTTGGTCTCAAACTTCTCCACATGGTTTATTGTGTCATATTACATCAATCTATGCTTGACATTTGGCTTTGGTTAAGGTTGAAGCTAGTCGAAACGAAGAAAGACCAAAATGGACGAACTTGGTTAAGTTGGATGATTCTTGGACCAAATGGCTCTTCGTTGGTCTCAAACTTCTCCACATGGTTTATTGTGTCATATTACATCAATCTATGCTTGACATTTGGCTTTGGTTAAGGTTGAAGCTAGTCGAAACGAAGAAAGACCAAAATGGACGAACTTGGTTAAGTTGGATGATTCTTGGACCAAATGGCTCTTCGTTGGTCTCAAACTTCTCCACATGGTTTATTGTGTCATATTACATCAATCTATGCTTGACATTTGGCTTTGGTTAAGGTTGAAGCTAGTCGAAACGAAGAAAGACCAAAATGGACGAACTTGGTTAAGTTGGATGATTCTTGGACCAAATGGCTCTTCGTTGGTCTCAAACTTCTCCACATGGTTTATTGTGTCATATTACATCAATCTATGCTTGACATTTGGCTTTGGTTAAGGTTGAAGCTAGTCGAAACGAAGAAAGACCAAAATGGACGAACTTGGTTAAGTTGGATGATTCTTGGACCAAATGGCTCTTCGTTGGTCTCAAACTTCTCCACATGGTTTATTGTGTCATATTACATCAATCTATGCTTGACATTTGGCTTTGGTTAAGGTTGAAGCTAGTCGAAACGAAGAAAGACCAAAATGGACGAACTTGGTTAAGTTGGATGATTCTTGGACCAAATGGCTCTTCGTTGGTCTCAAACTTCTCCACATGGTTTATTGTGTCATATTACATCAATCTATGCTTGACATTTGGCTTTGGTTAAGGTTGAAGCTAGTCGAAACGAAGAAAGACCAAAATGGACGAACTTGGTTAAGTTGGATGATTCTTGGACCAAATGGCTCTTCGTTGGTCTCAAACTTCTCCACATGGTTTATTGTGTCATATTACATCAATCTATGCTTGACATTTGGCTTTGGTTAAGGTTGAAGCTAGTCGAAACGAAGAAAGACCAAAATGGACGAACTTGGTTAAGTTGGATGATTCTTGGACCAAATGGCTCTTCGTTGGTCTCAAACTTCTCCACATGGTTTATTGTGTCATATTACATCAATCTATGCTTGACATTTGGCTTTGGTTAAGGTTGAAGCTAGTCGAAACGAAGAAAGACCAAAATGGACGAACTTGGTTAAGTTGGATGATTCTTGGACCAAATGGCTCTTCGTTGGTCTCAAACTTCTCCACATGGTTTATTGTGTCATATTACATCAATCTATGCTTGACATTTGGCTTTGGTTAAGGTTGAAGCTAGTCGAAACGAAGAAAGACCAAAATGGACGAACTTGGTTAAGTTGGATGATTCTTGGACCAAATGGCTCTTCGTTGGTCTCAAACTTCTCCACATGGTTTATTGTGTCATATTACATCAATCTATGCTTGACATTTGGCTTTGGTTAAGGTTGAAGCTAGTCGAAACGAAGAAAGACCAAAATGGACGAACTTGGTTAAGTTGGATGATTCTTGGACCAAATGGCTCTTCGTTGGTCTCAAACTTCTCCACATGGTTTATTGTGTCATATTACATCAATCTATGCTTGACATTTGGCTTTGGTTAAGGTTGAAGCTAGTCGAAACGAAGAAAGACCAAAATGGACGAACTTGGTTAAGTTGGATGATTCTTGGACCAAATGGCTCTTCGTTGGTCTCAAACTTCTCCACATGGTTTATTGTGTCATATTACATCAATCTATGCTTGACATTTGGCTTTGGTTAAGGTTGAAGCTAGTCGAAACGAAGAAAGACCAAAATGGACGAACTTGGTTAAGTTGGATGATTCTTGGACCAAATGGCTCTTCGTTGGTCTCAAACTTCTCCACATGGTTTATTGTGTCATATTACATCAATCTATGCTTGACATTTGGCTTTGGTTAAGGTTGAAGCTAGTCGAAACGAAGAAAGACCAAAATGGACGAACTTGGTTAAGTTGGATGATTCTTGGACCAAATGGCTCTTCGTTGGTCTCAAACTTCTCCACATGGTTTATTGTGTCATATTACATCAATCTATGCTTGACATTTGGCTTTGGTTAAGGTTGAAGCTAGTCGAAACGAAGAAAGACCAAAATGGACGAACTTGGTTAAGTTGGATGATTCTTGGACCAAATGGCTCTTCGTTGGTCTCAAACTTCTCCACATGGTTTATTGTGTCATATTACATCAATCTATGCTTGACATTTGGCTTTGGTTAAGGTTGAAGCTAGTCGAAACGAAGAAAGACCAAAATGGACGAACTTGGTTAAGTTGGATGATTCTTGGACCAAATGGCTCTTCGTTGGTCTCAAACTTCTCCACATGGTTTATTGTGTCATATTACATCAATCTATGCTTGACATTTGGCTTTGGTTAAGGTTGAAGCTAGTCGAAACGAAGAAAGACCAAAATGGACGAACTTGGTTAAGTTGGATGATTCTTGGACCAAATGGCTCTTCGTTGGTCTCAAACTTCTCCACATGGTTTATTGTGTCATATTACATCAATCTATGCTTGACATTTGGCTTTGGTTAAGGTTGAAGCTAGTCGAAACGAAGAAAGACCAAAATGGACGAACTTGGTTAAGTTGGATGATTCTTGGACCAAATGGCTCTTCGTTGGTCTCAAACTTCTCCACATGGTTTATTGTGTCATATTACATCAATCTATGCTTGACATTTGGCTTTGGTTAAGGTTGAAGCTAGTCGAAACGAAGAAAGACCAAAATGGACGAACTTGGTTAAGTTGGATGATTCTTGGACCAAATGGCTCTTCGTTGGTCTCAAACTTCTCCACATGGTTTATTGTGTCATATTACATCAATCTATGCTTGACATTTGGCTTTGGTTAAGGTTGAAGCTAGTCGAAACGAAGAAAGACCAAAATGGACGAACTTGGTTAAGTTGGATGATTCTTGGACCAAATGGCTCTTCGTTGGTCTCAAACTTCTCCACATGGTTTATTGTGTCATATTACATCAATCTATGCTTGACATTTGGCTTTGGTTAAGGTTGAAGCTAGTCGAAACGAAGAAAGACCAAAATGGACGAACTTGGTTAAGTTGGATGATTCTTGGACCAAATGGCTCTTCGTTGGTCTCAAACTTCTCCACATGGTTTATTGTGTCATATTACATCAATCTATGCTTGACATTTGGCTTTGGTTAAGGTTGAAGCTAGTCGAAACGAAGAAAGACCAAAATGGACGAACTTGGTTAAGTTGGATGATTCTTGGACCAAATGGCTCTTCGTTGGTCTCAAACTTCTCCACATGGTTTATTGTGTCATATTACATCAATCTATGCTTGACATTTGGCTTTGGTTAAGGTTGAAGCTAGTCGAAACGAAGAAAGACCAAAATGGACGAACTTGGTTAAGTTGGATGATTCTTGGACCAAATGGCTCTTCGTTGGTCTCAAACTTCTCCACATGGTTTATTGTGTCATATTACATCAATCTATGCTTGACATTTGGCTTTGGTTAAGGTTGAAGCTAGTCGAAACGAAGAAAGACCAAAATGGACGAACTTGGTTAAGTTGGATGATTCTTGGACCAAATGGCTCTTCGTTGGTCTCAAACTTCTCCACATGGTTTATTGTGTCATATTACATCAATCTATGCTTGACATTTGGCTTTGGTTAAGGTTGAAGCTAGTCGAAACGAAGAAAGACCAAAATGGACGAACTTGGTTAAGTTGGATGATTCTTGGACCAAATGGCTCTTCGTTGGTCTCAAACTTCTCCACATGGTTTATTGTGTCATATTACATCAATCTATGCTTGACATTTGGCTTTGGTTAAGGTTGAAGCTAGTCGAAACGAAGAAAGACCAAAATGGACGAACTTGGTTAAGTTGGATGATTCTTGGACCAAATGGCTCTTCGTTGGTCTCAAACTTCTCCACATGGTTTATTGTGTCATATTACATCAATCTATGCTTGACATTTGGCTTTGGTTAAGGTTGAAGCTAGTCGAAACGAAGAAAGACCAAAATGGACGAACTTGGTTAAGTTGGATGATTCTTGGACCAAATGGCTCTTCGTTGGTCTCAAACTTCTCCACATGGTTTATTGTGTCATATTACATCAATCTATGCTTGACATTTGGCTTTGGTTAAGGTTGAAGCTAGTCGAAACGAAGAAAGACCAAAATGGACGAACTTGGTTAAGTTGGATGATTCTTGGACCAAATGGCTCTTCGTTGGTCTCAAACTTCTCCACATGGTTTATTGTGTCATATTACATCAATCTATGCTTGACATTTGGCTTTGGTTAAGGTTGAAGCTAGTCGAAACGAAGAAAGACCAAAATGGACGAACTTGGTTAAGTTGGATGATTCTTGGACCAAATGGCTCTTCGTTGGTCTCAAACTTCTCCACATGGTTTATTGTGTCATATTACATCAATCTATGCTTGACATTTGGCTTTGGTTAAGGTTGAAGCTAGTCGAAACGAAGAAAGACCAAAATGGACGAACTTGGTTAAGTTGGATGATTCTTGGACCAAATGGCTCTTCGTTGGTCTCAAACTTCTCCACATGGTTTATTGTGTCATATTACATCAATCTATGCTTGACATTTGGCTTTGGTTAAGGTTGAAGCTAGTCGAAACGAAGAAAGACCAAAATGGACGAACTTGGTTAAGTTGGATGATTCTTGGACCAAATGGCTCTTCGTTGGTCTCAAACTTCTCCACATGGTTTATTGTGTCATATTACATCAATCTATGCTTGACATTTGGCTTTGGTTAAGGTTGAAGCTAGTCGAAACGAAGAAAGACCAAAATGGACGAACTTGGTTAAGTTGGATGATTCTTGGACCAAATGGCTCTTCGTTGGTCTCAAACTTCTCCACATGGTTTATTGTGTCATATTACATCAATCTATGCTTGACATTTGGCTTTGGTTAAGGTTGAAGCTAGTCGAAACGAAGAAAGACCAAAATGGACGAACTTGGTTAAGTTGGATGATTCTTGGACCAAATGGCTCTTCGTTGGTCTCAAACTTCTCCACATGGTTTATTGTGTCATATTACATCAATCTATGCTTGACATTTGGCTTTGGTTAAGGTTGAAGCTAGTCGAAACGAAGAAAGACCAAAATGGACGAACTTGGTTAAGTTGGATGATTCTTGGACCAAATGGCTCTTCGTTGGTCTCAAACTTCTCCACATGGTTTATTGTGTCATATTACATCAATCTATGCTTGACATTTGGCTTTGGTTAAGGTTGAAGCTAGTCGAAACGAAGAAAGACCAAAATGGACGAACTTGGTTAAGTTGGATGATTCTTGGACCAAATGGCTCTTCGTTGGTCTCAAACTTCTCCACATGGTTTATTGTGTCATATTACATCAATCTATGCTTGACATTTGGCTTTGGTTAAGGTTGAAGCTAGTCGAAACGAAGAAAGACCAAAATGGACGAACTTGGTTAAGTTGGATGATTCTTGGACCAAATGGCTCTTCGTTGGTCTCAAACTTCTCCACATGGTTTATTGTGTCATATTACATCAATCTATGCTTGACATTTGGCTTTGGTTAAGGTTGAAGCTAGTCGAAACGAAGAAAGACCAAAATGGACGAACTTGGTTAAGTTGGATGATTCTTGGACCAAATGGCTCTTCGTTGGTCTCAAACTTCTCCACATGGTTTATTGTGTCATATTACATCAATCTATGCTTGACATTTGGCTTTGGTTAAGGTTGAAGCTAGTCGAAACGAAGAAAGACCAAAATGGACGAACTTGGTTAAGTTGGATGATTCTTGGACCAAATGGCTCTTCGTTGGTCTCAAACTTCTCCACATGGTTTATTGTGTCATATTACATCAATCTATGCTTGACATTTGGCTTTGGTTAAGGTTGAAGCTAGTCGAAACGAAGAAAGACCAAAATGGACGAACTTGGTTAAGTTGGATGATTCTTGGACCAAATGGCTCTTCGTTGGTCTCAAACTTCTCCACATGGTTTATTGTGTCATATTACATCAATCTATGCTTGACATTTGGCTTTGGTTAAGGTTGAAGCTAGTCGAAACGAAGAAAGACCAAAATGGACGAACTTGGTTAAGTTGGATGATTCTTGGACCAAATGGCTCTTCGTTGGTCTCAAACTTCTCCACATGGTTTATTGTGTCATATTACATCAATCTATGCTTGACATTTGGCTTTGGTTAAGGTTGAAGCTAGTCGAAACGAAGAAAGACCAAAATGGACGAACTTGGTTAAGTTGGATGATTCTTGGACCAAATGGCTCTTCGTTGGTCTCAAACTTCTCCACATGGTTTATTGTGTCATATTACATCAATCTATGCTTGACATTTGGCTTTGGTTAAGGTTGAAGCTAGTCGAAACGAAGAAAGACCAAAATGGACGAACTTGGTTAAGTTGGATGATTCTTGGACCAAATGGCTCTTCGTTGGTCTCAAACTTCTCCACATGGTTTATTGTGTCATATTACATCAATCTATGCTTGACATTTGGCTTTGGTTAAGGTTGAAGCTAGTCGAAACGAAGAAAGACCAAAATGGACGAACTTGGTTAAGTTGGATGATTCTTGGACCAAATGGCTCTTCGTTGGTCTCAAACTTCTCCACATGGTTTATTGTGTCATATTACATCAATCTATGCTTGACATTTGGCTTTGGTTAAGGTTGAAGCTAGTCGAAACGAAGAAAGACCAAAATGGACGAACTTGGTTAAGTTGGATGATTCTTGGACCAAATGGCTCTTCGTTGGTCTCAAACTTCTCCACATGGTTTATTGTGTCATATTACATCAATCTATGCTTGACATTTGGCTTTGGTTAAGGTTGAAGCTAGTCGAAACGAAGAAAGACCAAAATGGACGAACTTGGTTAAGTTGGATGATTCTTGGACCAAATGGCTCTTCGTTGGTCTCAAACTTCTCCACATGGTTTATTGTGTCATATTACATCAATCTATGCTTGACATTTGGCTTTGGTTAAGGTTGAAGCTAGTCGAAACGAAGAAAGACCAAAATGGACGAACTTGGTTAAGTTGGATGATTCTTGGACCAAATGGCTCTTCGTTGGTCTCAAACTTCTCCACATGGTTTATTGTGTCATATTACATCAATCTATGCTTGACATTTGGCTTTGGTTAAGGTTGAAGCTAGTCGAAACGAAGAAAGACCAAAATGGACGAACTTGGTTAAGTTGGATGATTCTTGGACCAAATGGCTCTTCGTTGGTCTCAAACTTCTCCACATGGTTTATTGTGTCATATTACATCAATCTATGCTTGACATTTGGCTTTGGTTAAGGTTGAAGCTAGTCGAAACGAAGAAAGACCAAAATGGACGAACTTGGTTAAGTTGGATGATTCTTGGACCAAATGGCTCTTCGTTGGTCTCAAACTTCTCCACATGGTTTATTGTGTCATATTACATCAATCTATGCTTGACATTTGGCTTTGGTTAAGGTTGAAGCTAGTCGAAACGAAGAAAGACCAAAATGGACGAACTTGGTTAAGTTGGATGATTCTTGGACCAAATGGCTCTTCGTTGGTCTCAAACTTCTCCACATGGTTTATTGTGTCATATTACATCAATCTATGCTTGACATTTGGCTTTGGTTAAGGTTGAAGCTAGTCGAAACGAAGAAAGACCAAAATGGACGAACTTGGTTAAGTTGGATGATTCTTGGACCAAATGGCTCTTCGTTGGTCTCAAACTTCTCCACATGGTTTATTGTGTCATATTACATCAATCTATGCTTGACATTTGGCTTTGGTTAAGGTTGAAGCTAGTCGAAACGAAGAAAGACCAAAATGGACGAACTTGGTTAAGTTGGATGATTCTTGGACCAAATGGCTCTTCGTTGGTCTCAAACTTCTCCACATGGTTTATTGTGTCATATTACATCAATCTATGCTTGACATTTGGCTTTGGTTAAGGTTGAAGCTAGTCGAAACGAAGAAAGACCAAAATGGACGAACTTGGTTAAGTTGGATGATTCTTGGACCAAATGGCTCTTCGTTGGTCTCAAACTTCTCCACATGGTTTATTGTGTCATATTACATCAATCTATGCTTGACATTTGGCTTTGGTTAAGGTTGAAGCTAGTCGAAACGAAGAAAGACCAAAATGGACGAACTTGGTTAAGTTGGATGATTCTTGGACCAAATGGCTCTTCGTTGGTCTCAAACTTCTCCACATGGTTTATTGTGTCATATTACATCAATCTATGCTTGACATTTGGCTTTGGTTAAGGTTGAAGCTAGTCGAAACGAAGAAAGACCAAAATGGACGAACTTGGTTAAGTTGGATGATTCTTGGACCAAATGGCTCTTCGTTGGTCTCAAACTTCTCCACATGGTTTATTGTGTCATATTACATCAATCTATGCTTGACATTTGGCTTTGGTTAAGGTTGAAGCTAGTCGAAACGAAGAAAGACCAAAATGGACGAACTTGGTTAAGTTGGATGATTCTTGGACCAAATGGCTCTTCGTTGGTCTCAAACTTCTCCACATGGTTTATTGTGTCATATTACATCAATCTATGCTTGACATTTGGCTTTGGTTAAGGTTGAAGCTAGTCGAAACGAAGAAAGACCAAAATGGACGAACTTGGTTAAGTTGGATGATTCTTGGACCAAATGGCTCTTCGTTGGTCTCAAACTTCTCCACATGGTTTATTGTGTCATATTACATCAATCTATGCTTGACATTTGGCTTTGGTTAAGGTTGAAGCTAGTCGAAACGAAGAAAGACCAAAATGGACGAACTTGGTTAAGTTGGATGATTCTTGGACCAAATGGCTCTTCGTTGGTCTCAAACTTCTCCACATGGTTTATTGTGTCATATTACATCAATCTATGCTTGACATTTGGCTTTGGTTAAGGTTGAAGCTAGTCGAAACGAAGAAAGACCAAAATGGACGAACTTGGTTAAGTTGGATGATTCTTGGACCAAATGGCTCTTCGTTGGTCTCAAACTTCTCCACATGGTTTATTGTGTCATATTACATCAATCTATGCTTGACATTTGGCTTTGGTTAAGGTTGAAGCTAGTCGAAACGAAGAAAGACCAAAATGGACGAACTTGGTTAAGTTGGATGATTCTTGGACCAAATGGCTCTTCGTTGGTCTCAAACTTCTCCACATGGTTTATTGTGTCATATTACATCAATCTATGCTTGACATTTGGCTTTGGTTAAGGTTGAAGCTAGTCGAAACGAAGAAAGACCAAAATGGACGAACTTGGTTAAGTTGGATGATTCTTGGACCAAATGGCTCTTCGTTGGTCTCAAACTTCTCCACATGGTTTATTGTGTCATATTACATCAATCTATGCTTGACATTTGGCTTTGGTTAAGGTTGAAGCTAGTCGAAACGAAGAAAGACCAAAATGGACGAACTTGGTTAAGTTGGATGATTCTTGGACCAAATGGCTCTTCGTTGGTCTCAAACTTCTCCACATGGTTTATTGTGTCATATTACATCAATCTATGCTTGACATTTGGCTTTGGTTAAGGTTGAAGCTAGTCGAAACGAAGAAAGACCAAAATGGACGAACTTGGTTAAGTTGGATGATTCTTGGACCAAATGGCTCTTCGTTGGTCTCAAACTTCTCCACATGGTTTATTGTGTCATATTACATCAATCTATGCTTGACATTTGGCTTTGGTTAAGGTTGAAGCTAGTCGAAACGAAGAAAGACCAAAATGGACGAACTTGGTTAAGTTGGATGATTCTTGGACCAAATGGCTCTTCGTTGGTCTCAAACTTCTCCACATGGTTTATTGTGTCATATTACATCAATCTATGCTTGACATTTGGCTTTGGTTAAGGTTGAAGCTAGTCGAAACGAAGAAAGACCAAAATGGACGAACTTGGTTAAGTTGGATGATTCTTGGACCAAATGGCTCTTCGTTGGTCTCAAACTTCTCCACATGGTTTATTGTGTCATATTACATCAATCTATGCTTGACATTTGGCTTTGGTTAAGGTTGAAGCTAGTCGAAACGAAGAAAGACCAAAATGGACGAACTTGGTTAAGTTGGATGATTCTTGGACCAAATGGCTCTTCGTTGGTCTCAAACTTCTCCACATGGTTTATTGTGTCATATTACATCAATCTATGCTTGACATTTGGCTTTGGTTAAGGTTGAAGCTAGTCGAAACGAAGAAAGACCAAAATGGACGAACTTGGTTAAGTTGGATGATTCTTGGACCAAATGGCTCTTCGTTGGTCTCAAACTTCTCCACATGGTTTATTGTGTCATATTACATCAATCTATGCTTGACATTTGGCTTTGGTTAAGGTTGAAGCTAGTCGAAACGAAGAAAGACCAAAATGGACGAACTTGGTTAAGTTGGATGATTCTTGGACCAAATGGCTCTTCGTTGGTCTCAAACTTCTCCACATGGTTTATTGTGTCATATTACATCAATCTATGCTTGACATTTGGCTTTGGTTAAGGTTGAAGCTAGTCGAAACGAAGAAAGACCAAAATGGACGAACTTGGTTAAGTTGGATGATTCTTGGACCAAATGGCTCTTCGTTGGTCTCAAACTTCTCCACATGGTTTATTGTGTCATATTACATCAATCTATGCTTGACATTTGGCTTTGGTTAAGGTTGAAGCTAGTCGAAACGAAGAAAGACCAAAATGGACGAACTTGGTTAAGTTGGATGATTCTTGGACCAAATGGCTCTTCGTTGGTCTCAAACTTCTCCACATGGTTTATTGTGTCATATTACATCAATCTATGCTTGACATTTGGCTTTGGTTAAGGTTGAAGCTAGTCGAAACGAAGAAAGACCAAAATGGACGAACTTGGTTAAGTTGGATGATTCTTGGACCAAATGGCTCTTCGTTGGTCTCAAACTTCTCCACATGGTTTATTGTGTCATATTACATCAATCTATGCTTGACATTTGGCTTTGGTTAAGGTTGAAGCTAGTCGAAACGAAGAAAGACCAAAATGGACGAACTTGGTTAAGTTGGATGATTCTTGGACCAAATGGCTCTTCGTTGGTCTCAAACTTCTCCACATGGTTTATTGTGTCATATTACATCAATCTATGCTTGACATTTGGCTTTGGTTAAGGTTGAAGCTAGTCGAAACGAAGAAAGACCAAAATGGACGAACTTGGTTAAGTTGGATGATTCTTGGACCAAATGGCTCTTCGTTGGTCTCAAACTTCTCCACATGGTTTATTGTGTCATATTACATCAATCTATGCTTGACATTTGGCTTTGGTTAAGGTTGAAGCTAGTCGAAACGAAGAAAGACCAAAATGGACGAACTTGGTTAAGTTGGATGATTCTTGGACCAAATGGCTCTTCGTTGGTCTCAAACTTCTCCACATGGTTTATTGTGTCATATTACATCAATCTATGCTTGACATTTGGCTTTGGTTAAGGTTGAAGCTAGTCGAAACGAAGAAAGACCAAAATGGACGAACTTGGTTAAGTTGGATGATTCTTGGACCAAATGGCTCTTCGTTGGTCTCAAACTTCTCCACATGGTTTATTGTGTCATATTACATCAATCTATGCTTGACATTTGGCTTTGGTTAAGGTTGAAGCTAGTCGAAACGAAGAAAGACCAAAATGGACGAACTTGGTTAAGTTGGATGATTCTTGGACCAAATGGCTCTTCGTTGGTCTCAAACTTCTCCACATGGTTTATTGTGTCATATTACATCAATCTATGCTTGACATTTGGCTTTGGTTAAGGTTGAAGCTAGTCGAAACGAAGAAAGACCAAAATGGACGAACTTGGTTAAGTTGGATGATTCTTGGACCAAATGGCTCTTCGTTGGTCTCAAACTTCTCCACATGGTTTATTGTGTCATATTACATCAATCTATGCTTGACATTTGGCTTTGGTTAAGGTTGAAGCTAGTCGAAACGAAGAAAGACCAAAATGGACGAACTTGGTTAAGTTGGATGATTCTTGGACCAAATGGCTCTTCGTTGGTCTCAAACTTCTCCACATGGTTTATTGTGTCATATTACATCAATCTATGCTTGACATTTGGCTTTGGTTAAGGTTGAAGCTAGTCGAAACGAAGAAAGACCAAAATGGACGAACTTGGTTAAGTTGGATGATTCTTGGACCAAATGGCTCTTCGTTGGTCTCAAACTTCTCCACATGGTTTATTGTGTCATATTACATCAATCTATGCTTGACATTTGGCTTTGGTTAAGGTTGAAGCTAGTCGAAACGAAGAAAGACCAAAATGGACGAACTTGGTTAAGTTGGATGATTCTTGGACCAAATGGCTCTTCGTTGGTCTCAAACTTCTCCACATGGTTTATTGTGTCATATTACATCAATCTATGCTTGACATTTGGCTTTGGTTAAGGTTGAAGCTAGTCGAAACGAAGAAAGACCAAAATGGACGAACTTGGTTAAGTTGGATGATTCTTGGACCAAATGGCTCTTCGTTGGTCTCAAACTTCTCCACATGGTTTATTGTGTCATATTACATCAATCTATGCTTGACATTTGGCTTTGGTTAAGGTTGAAGCTAGTCGAAACGAAGAAAGACCAAAATGGACGAACTTGGTTAAGTTGGATGATTCTTGGACCAAATGGCTCTTCGTTGGTCTCAAACTTCTCCACATGGTTTATTGTGTCATATTACATCAATCTATGCTTGACATTTGGCTTTGGTTAAGGTTGAAGCTAGTCGAAACGAAGAAAGACCAAAATGGACGAACTTGGTTAAGTTGGATGATTCTTGGACCAAATGGCTCTTCGTTGGTCTCAAACTTCTCCACATGGTTTATTGTGTCATATTACATCAATCTATGCTTGACATTTGGCTTTGGTTAAGGTTGAAGCTAGTCGAAACGAAGAAAGACCAAAATGGACGAACTTGGTTAAGTTGGATGATTCTTGGACCAAATGGCTCTTCGTTGGTCTCAAACTTCTCCACATGGTTTATTGTGTCATATTACATCAATCTATGCTTGACATTTGGCTTTGGTTAAGGTTGAAGCTAGTCGAAACGAAGAAAGACCAAAATGGACGAACTTGGTTAAGTTGGATGATTCTTGGACCAAATGGCTCTTCGTTGGTCTCAAACTTCTCCACATGGTTTATTGTGTCATATTACATCAATCTATGCTTGACATTTGGCTTTGGTTAAGGTTGAAGCTAGTCGAAACGAAGAAAGACCAAAATGGACGAACTTGGTTAAGTTGGATGATTCTTGGACCAAATGGCTCTTCGTTGGTCTCAAACTTCTCCACATGGTTTATTGTGTCATATTACATCAATCTATGCTTGACATTTGGCTTTGGTTAAGGTTGAAGCTAGTCGAAACGAAGAAAGACCAAAATGGACGAACTTGGTTAAGTTGGATGATTCTTGGACCAAATGGCTCTTCGTTGGTCTCAAACTTCTCCACATGGTTTATTGTGTCATATTACATCAATCTATGCTTGACATTTGGCTTTGGTTAAGGTTGAAGCTAGTCGAAACGAAGAAAGACCAAAATGGACGAACTTGGTTAAGTTGGATGATTCTTGGACCAAATGGCTCTTCGTTGGTCTCAAACTTCTCCACATGGTTTATTGTGTCATATTACATCAATCTATGCTTGACATTTGGCTTTGGTTAAGGTTGAAGCTAGTCGAAACGAAGAAAGACCAAAATGGACGAACTTGGTTAAGTTGGATGATTCTTGGACCAAATGGCTCTTCGTTGGTCTCAAACTTCTCCACATGGTTTATTGTGTCATATTACATCAATCTATGCTTGACATTTGGCTTTGGTTAAGGTTGAAGCTAGTCGAAACGAAGAAAGACCAAAATGGACGAACTTGGTTAAGTTGGATGATTCTTGGACCAAATGGCTCTTCGTTGGTCTCAAACTTCTCCACATGGTTTATTGTGTCATATTACATCAATCTATGCTTGACATTTGGCTTTGGTTAAGGTTGAAGCTAGTCGAAACGAAGAAAGACCAAAATGGACGAACTTGGTTAAGTTGGATGATTCTTGGACCAAATGGCTCTTCGTTGGTCTCAAACTTCTCCACATGGTTTATTGTGTCATATTACATCAATCTATGCTTGACATTTGGCTTTGGTTAAGGTTGAAGCTAGTCGAAACGAAGAAAGACCAAAATGGACGAACTTGGTTAAGTTGGATGATTCTTGGACCAAATGGCTCTTCGTTGGTCTCAAACTTCTCCACATGGTTTATTGTGTCATATTACATCAATCTATGCTTGACATTTGGCTTTGGTTAAGGTTGAAGCTAGTCGAAACGAAGAAAGACCAAAATGGACGAACTTGGTTAAGTTGGATGATTCTTGGACCAAATGGCTCTTCGTTGGTCTCAAACTTCTCCACATGGTTTATTGTGTCATATTACATCAATCTATGCTTGACATTTGGCTTTGGTTAAGGTTGAAGCTAGTCGAAACGAAGAAAGACCAAAATGGACGAACTTGGTTAAGTTGGATGATTCTTGGACCAAATGGCTCTTCGTTGGTCTCAAACTTCTCCACATGGTTTATTGTGTCATATTACATCAATCTATGCTTGACATTTGGCTTTGGTTAAGGTTGAAGCTAGTCGAAACGAAGAAAGACCAAAATGGACGAACTTGGTTAAGTTGGATGATTCTTGGACCAAATGGCTCTTCGTTGGTCTCAAACTTCTCCACATGGTTTATTGTGTCATATTACATCAATCTATGCTTGACATTTGGCTTTGGTTAAGGTTGAAGCTAGTCGAAACGAAGAAAGACCAAAATGGACGAACTTGGTTAAGTTGGATGATTCTTGGACCAAATGGCTCTTCGTTGGTCTCAAACTTCTCCACATGGTTTATTGTGTCATATTACATCAATCTATGCTTGACATTTGGCTTTGGTTAAGGTTGAAGCTAGTCGAAACGAAGAAAGACCAAAATGGACGAACTTGGTTAAGTTGGATGATTCTTGGACCAAATGGCTCTTCGTTGGTCTCAAACTTCTCCACATGGTTTATTGTGTCATATTACATCAATCTATGCTTGACATTTGGCTTTGGTTAAGGTTGAAGCTAGTCGAAACGAAGAAAGACCAAAATGGACGAACTTGGTTAAGTTGGATGATTCTTGGACCAAATGGCTCTTCGTTGGTCTCAAACTTCTCCACATGGTTTATTGTGTCATATTACATCAATCTATGCTTGACATTTGGCTTTGGTTAAGGTTGAAGCTAGTCGAAACGAAGAAAGACCAAAATGGACGAACTTGGTTAAGTTGGATGATTCTTGGACCAAATGGCTCTTCGTTGGTCTCAAACTTCTCCACATGGTTTATTGTGTCATATTACATCAATCTATGCTTGACATTTGGCTTTGGTTAAGGTTGAAGCTAGTCGAAATGAAGAAAGACCAAAATGGACGAACTTGGTTAAGTTGGATGATTCTTGGACCAAATGGCTCTTCGTTGGTCTCAAACTTCTCCACATGGTTTATTGTGTCATATTACATCAATCTATGCTTGACATTTGGCTTTGGTTAAGGTTGAAGCTAGTCGAAACGAAGAAAGACCAAAATGGACGAACTTGGTTAAGTTGGATGATTCTTGGACCAAATGGCTCTTCGTTGGTCTCAAACTTCTCCACATGGTTTATTGTGTCATATTACATCAATCTATGCTTGACATTTGGCTTTGGTTAAGGTTGAAGCTAGTCGAAACGAAGAAAGACCAAAATGGACGAACTTGGTTAAGTTGGATGATTCTTGGACCAAATGGCTCTTCGTTGGTCTCAAACTTCTCCACATGGTTTATTGTGTCATATTACATCAATCTATGCTTGACATTTGGCTTTGGTTAAGGTTGAAGCTAGTCGAAACGAAGAAAGACCAAAATGGACGAACTTGGTTAAGTTGGATGATTCTTCGACCAAATGGCTCTTCGTTGGTCTCAAACTTCTCCACATGGTTTATTGTGTCATATTACATCAATCTATGCTTGACATTTGGCTTTGGTTAAGGTTGAAGCTAGTCGAAACGAAGAAAGACCAAAATGGACGAACTTGGTTAAGTTGGATGATTCTTCGACCAAATGGCTCTTCGTTGGTCTCAAACTTCTCCACATGGTTTATTGTGTCATATTACATCAATCTATGCTTGACATTTGGCTTTGGTTAAGGTTGAAGCTAGTCGAAACGAAGAAAGACCAAAATGGACGAACTTGGTTAAGTTGGATGATTCTTGGACCAAATGGCTCTTCGTTGGTCTCAAACTTCTCCACATGGTTTATTGTGTCATATTACATCAATCTATGCTTGACATTTGGCTTTGGTTAAGGTTGAAGCTAGTCGAAACGAAGAAAGACCAAAATGGACGAACTTGGTTAAGTTGGATGATTCTTGGACCAAATGGCTCTTCGTTGGTCTCAAACTTCTCCACATGGTTTATTGTGTCATATTACATCAATCTATGCTTGACATTTGGCTTTGGTTAAGGTTGAAGCTAGTCGAAACGAAGAAAGACCAAAATGGACGAACTTGGTTAAGTTGGATGATTCTTCGACCAAATGGCTCTTCGTTGGTCTCAAACTTCTCCACATGGTTTATTGTGTCATATTACATCAATCTATGCTTGACATTTGGCTTTGGTTAAGGTTGAAGCTAGTCGAAACGAAGAAAGACCAAAATGGACGAACTTGGTTAAGTTGGATGATTCTTGGACCAAATGGCTCTTCGTTGGTCTCAAACTTCTCCACATGGTTTATTGTGTCATATTACATCAATCTATGCTTGACATTTGGCTTTGGTTAAGGTTGAAGCTAGTCGAAACGAAGAAAGACCAAAATGGACGAACTTGGTTAAGTTGGATGATTCTTCGACCAAATGGCTCTTCGTTGGTCTCAAACTTCTCCACATGGTTTATTGTGTCATATTACATCAATCTATGCTTGACATTTGGCTTTGGTTAAGGTTGAAGCTAGTCGAAACGAAGAAAGACCAAAATGGACGAACTTGGTTAAGTTGGATGATTCTTGGACCAAATGGCTCTTCGTTGGTCTCAAACTTCTCCACATGGTTTATTGTGTCATATTACATCAATCTATGCTTGACATTTGGCTTTGGTTAAGGTTGAAGCTAGTCGAAACGAAGAAAGACCAAAATGGACGAACTTGGTTAAGTTGGATGATTCTTGGACCAAATGGCTCTTCGTTGGTCTCAAACTTCTCCACATGGTTTATTGTGTCATATTACATCAATCTATGCTTGACATTTGGCTTTGGTTAAGGTTGAAGCTAGTCGAAACGAAGAAAGACCAAAATGGACGAACTTGGTTAAGTTGGATGATTCTTGGACCAAATGGCTCTTCGTTGGTCTCAAACTTCTCCACATGGTTTATTGTGTCATATTACATCAATCTATGCTTGACATTTGGCTTTGGTTAAGGTTGAAGCTAGTCGAAACGAAGAAAGACCAAAATGGACGAACTTGGTTAAGTTGGATGATTCTTGGACCAAATGGCTCTTCGTTGGTCTCAAACTTCTCCACATGGTTTATTGTGTCATATTACATCAATCTATGCTTGACATTTGGCTTTGGTTAAGGTTGAAGCTAGTCGAAACGAAGAAAGACCAAAATGGACGAACTTGGTTAAGTTGGATGATTCTTGGACCAAATGGCTCTTCGTTGGTCTCAAACTTCTCCACATGGTTTATTGTGTCATATTACATCAATCTATGCTTGACATTTGGCTTTGGTTAAGGTTGAAGCTAGTCGAAACGAAGAAAGACCAAAATGGACGAACTTGGTTAAGTTGGATGATTCTTCGACCAAATGGCTCTTCGTTGGTCTCAAACTTCTCCACATGGTTTATTGTGTCATATTACATCAATCTATGCTTGACATTTGGCTTTGGTTAAGGTTGAAGCTAGTCGAAACGAAGAAAGACCAAAATGGACGAACTTGGTTAAGTTGGATGATTCTTCGACCAAATGGCTCTTCGTTGGTCTCAAACTTCTCCACATGGTTTATTGTGTCATATTACATCAATCTATGCTTGACATTTGGCTTTGGTTAAGGTTGAAGCTAGTCGAAACGAAGAAAGACCAAAATGGACGAACTTGGTTAAGTTGGATGATTCTTGGACCAAATGGCTCTTCGTTGGTCTCAAACTTCTCCACATGGTTTATTGTGTCATATTACATCAATCTATGCTTGACATTTGGCTTTGGTTAAGGTTGAAGCTAGTCGAAACGAAGAAAGACCAAAATGGACGAACTTGGTTAAGTTGGATGATTCTTGGACCAAATGGCTCTTCGTTGGTCTCAAACTTCTCCACATGGTTTATTGTGTCATATTACATCAATCTATGCTTGACATTTGGCTTTGGTTAAGGTTGAAGCTAGTCGAAACGAAGAAAGACCAAAATGGACGAACTTGGTTAAGTTGGATGATTCTTCGACCAAATGGCTCTTCGTTGGTCTCAAACTTCTCCACATGGTTTATTGTGTCATATTACATCAATCTATGCTTGACATTTGGCTTTGGTTAAGGTTGAAGCTAGTCGAAACGAAGAAAGACCAAAATGGACGAACTTGGTTAAGTTGGATGATTCTTCGACCAAATGGCTCTTCGTTGGTCTCAAACTTCTCCACATGGTTTATTGTGTCATATTACATCAATCTATGCTTGACATTTGGCTTTGGTTAAGGTTGAAGCTAGTCGAAACGAAGAAAGACCAAAATGGACGAACTTGGTTAAGTTGGATGATTCTTCGACCAAATGGCTCTTCGTTGGTCTCAAACTTCTCCACATGGTTTATTGTGTCATATTACATCAATCTATGCTTGACATTTGGCTTTGGTTAAGGTTGAAGCTAGTCGAAACGAAGAAAGACCAAAATGGACGAACTTGGTTAAGTTGGATGATTCTTCGACCAAATGGCTCTTCGTTGGTCTCAAACTTCTCCACATGGTTTATTGTGTCATATTACATCAATCTATGCTTGACATTTGGCTTTGGTTAAGGTTGAAGCTAGTCGAAACGAAGAAAGACCAAAATGGACGAACTTGGTTAAGTTGGATGATTCTTGGACCAAATGGCTCTTCGTTGGTCTCAAACTTCTCCACATGGTTTATTGTGTCATATTACATCAATCTATGCTTGACATTTGGCTTTGGTTAAGGTTGAAGCTAGTCGAAACGAAGAAAGACCAAAATGGACGAACTTGGTTAAGTTGGATGATTCTTCGACCAAATGGCTCTTCGTTGGTCTCAAACTTCTCCACATGGTTTATTGTGTCATATTACATCAATCTATGCTTGACATTTGGCTTTGGTTAAGGTTGAAGCTAGTCGAAACGAAGAAAGACCAAAATGGACGAACTTGGTTAAGTTGGATGATTCTTGGACCAAATGGCTCTTCGTTGGTCTCAAACTTCTCCACATGGTTTATTGTGTCATATTACATCAATCTATGCTTGACATTTGGCTTTGGTTAAGGTTGAAGCTAGTCGAAACGAAGAAAGACCAAAATGGACGAACTTGGTTAAGTTGGATGATTCTTGGACCAAATGGCTCTTCGTTGGTCTCAAACTTCTCCACATGGTTTATTGTGTCATATTACATCAATCTATGCTTGACATTTGGCTTTGGTTAAGGTTGAAGCTAGTCGAAACGAAGAAAGACCAAAATGGACGAACTTGGTTAAGTTGGATGATTCTTGGACCAAATGGCTCTTCGTTGGTCTCAAACTTCTCCACATGGTTTATTGTGTCATATTACATCAATCTATGCTTGACATTTGGCTTTGGTTAAGGTTGAAGCTAGTCGAAACGAAGAAAGACCAAAATGGACGAACTTGGTTAAGTTGGATGATTCTTGGACCAAATGGCTCTTCGTTGGTCTCAAACTTCTCCACATGGTTTATTGTGTCATATTACATCAATCTATGCTTGACATTTGGCTTTGGTTAAGGTTGAAGCTAGTCGAAACGAAGAAAGACCAAAATGGACGAACTTGGTTAAGTTGGATGATTCTTCGACCAAATGGCTCTTCGTTGGTCTCAAACTTCTCCACATGGTTTATTGTGTCATATTACATCAATCTATGCTTGACATTTGGCTTTGGTTAAGGTTGAAGCTAGTCGAAACGAAGAAAGACCAAAATGGACGAACTTGGTTAAGTTGGATGATTCTTGGACCAAATGGCTCTTCGTTGGTCTCAAACTTCTCCACATGGTTTATTGTGTCATATTACATCAATCTATGCTTGACATTTGGCTTTGGTTAAGGTTGAAGCTAGTCGAAACGAAGAAAGACCAAAATGGACGAACTTGGTTAAGTTGGATGATTCTTGGACCAAATGGCTCTTCGTTGGTCTCAAACTTCTCCACATGGTTTATTGTGTCATATTACATCAATCTATGCTTGACATTTGGCTTTGGTTAAGGTTGAAGCTAGTCGAAACGAAGAAAGACCAAAATGGACGAACTTGGTTAAGTTGGATGATTCTTCGACCAAATGGCTCTTCGTTGGTCTCAAACTTCTCCACATGGTTTATTGTGTCATATTACATCAATCTATGCTTGACATTTGGCTTTGGTTAAGGTTGAAGCTAGTCGAAACGAAGAAAGACCAAAATGGACGAACTTGGTTAAGTTGGATGATTCTTGGACCAAATGGCTCTTCGTTGGTCTCAAACTTCTCCACATGGTTTATTGTGTCATATTACATCAATCTATGCTTGACATTTGGCTTTGGTTAAGGTTGAAGCTAGTCGAAACGAAGAAAGACCAAAATGGACGAACTTGGTTAAGTTGGATGATTCTTGGACCAAATGGCTCTTCGTTGGTCTCAAACTTCTCCACATGGTTTATTGTGTCATATTACATCAATCTATGCTTGACATTTGGCTTTGGTTAAGGTTGAAGCTAGTCGAAACGAAGAAAGACCAAAATGGACGAACTTGGTTAAGTTGGATGATTCTTGGACCAAATGGCTCTTCGTTGGTCTCAAACTTCTCCACATGGTTTATTGTGTCATATTACATCAATCTATGCTTGACATTTGGCTTTGGTTAAGGTTGAAGCTAGTCGAAACGAAGAAAGACCAAAATGGACGAACTTGGTTAAGTTGGATGATTCTTGGACCAAATGGCTCTTCGTTGGTCTCAAACTTCTCCACATGGTTTATTGTGTCATATTACATCAATCTATGCTTGACATTTGGCTTTGGTTAAGGTTGAAGCTAGTCGAAACGAAGAAAGACCAAAATGGACGAACTTGGTTAAGTTGGATGATTCTTCGACCAAATGGCTCTTCGTTGGTCTCAAACTTCTCCACATGGTTTATTGTGTCATATTACATCAATCTATGCTTGACATTTGGCTTTGGTTAAGGTTGAAGCTAGTCGAAACGAAGAAAGACCAAAATGGACGAACTTGGTTAAGTTGGATGATTCTTGGACCAAATGGCTCTTCGTTGGTCTCAAACTTCTCCACATGGTTTATTGTGTCATATTACATCAATCTATGCTTGACATTTGGCTTTGGTTAAGGTTGAAGCTAGTCGAAACGAAGAAAGACCAAAATGGACGAACTTGGTTAAGTTGGATGATTCTTCGACCAAATGGCTCTTCGTTGGTCTCAAACTTCTCCACATGGTTTATTGTGTCATATTACATCAATCTATGCTTGACATTTGGCTTTGGTTAAGGTTGAAGCTAGTCGAAACGAAGAAAGACCAAAATGGACGAACTTGGTTAAGTTGGATGATTCTTGGACCAAATGGCTCTTCGTTGGTCTCAAACTTCTCCACATGGTTTATTGTGTCATATTACATCAATCTATGCTTGACATTTGGCTTTGGTTAAGGTTGAAGCTAGTCGAAACGAAGAAAGACCAAAATGGACGAACTTGGTTAAGTTGGATGATTCTTCGACCAAATGGCTCTTCGTTGGTCTCAAACTTCTCCACATGGTTTATTGTGTCATATTACATCAATCTATGCTTGACATTTGGCTTTGGTTAAGGTTGAAGCTAGTCGAAACGAAGAAAGACCAAAATGGACGAACTTGGTTAAGTTGGATGATTCTTGGACCAAATGGCTCTTCGTTGGTCTCAAACTTCTCCACATGGTTTATTGTGTCATATTACATCAATCTATGCTTGACATTTGGCTTTGGTTAAGGTTGAAGCTAGTCGAAACGAAGAAAGACCAAAATGGACGAACTTGGTTAAGTTGGATGATTCTTCGACCAAATGGCTCTTCGTTGGTCTCAAACTTCTCCACATGGTTTATTGTGTCATATTACATCAATCTATGCTTGACATTTGGCTTTGGTTAAGGTTGAAGCTAGTCGAAACGAAGAAAGACCAAAATGGACGAACTTGGTTAAGTTGGATGATTCTTGGACCAAATGGCTCTTCGTTGGTCTCAAACTTCTCCACATGGTTTATTGTGTCATATTACATCAATCTATGCTTGACATTTGGCTTTGGTTAAGGTTGAAGCTAGTCGAAACGAAGAAAGACCAAAATGGACGAACTTGGTTAAGTTGGATGATTCTTGGACCAAATGGCTCTTCGTTGGTCTCAAACTTCTCCACATGGTTTATTGTGTCATATTACATCAATCTATGCTTGACATTTGGCTTTGGTTAAGGTTGAAGCTAGTCGAAACGAAGAAAGACCAAAATGGACGAACTTGGTTAAGTTGGATGATTCTTCGACCAAATGGCTCTTCGTTGGTCTCAAACTTCTCCACATGGTTTATTGTGTCATATTACATCAATCTATGCTTGACATTTGGCTTTGGTTAAGGTTGAAGCTAGTCGAAACGAAGAAAGACCAAAATGGACGAACTTGGTTAAGTTGGATGATTCTTCGACCAAATGGCTCTTCGTTGGTCTCAAACTTCTCCACATGGTTTATTGTGTCATATTACATCAATCTATGCTTGACATTTGGCTTTGGTTAAGGTTGAAGCTAGTCGAAACGAAGAAAGACCAAAATGGACGAACTTGGTTAAGTTGGATGATTCTTCGACCAAATGGCTCTTCGTTGGTCTCAAACTTCTCCACATGGTTTATTGTGTCATATTACATCAATCTATGCTTGACATTTGGCTTTGGTTAAGGTTGAAGCTAGTCGAAACGAAGAAAGACCAAAATGGACGAACTTGGTTAAGTTGGATGATTCTTGGACCAAATGGCTCTTCGTTGGTCTCAAACTTCTCCACATGGTTTATTGTGTCATATTACATCAATCTATGCTTGACATTTGGCTTTGGTTAAGGTTGAAGCTAGTCGAAACGAAGAAAGACCAAAATGGACGAACTTGGTTAAGTTGGATGATTCTTCGACCAAATGGCTCTTCGTTGGTCTCAAACTTCTCCACATGGTTTATTGTGTCATATTACATCAATCTATGCTTGACATTTGGCTTTGGTTAAGGTTGAAGCTAGTCGAAACGAAGAAAGACCAAAATGGACGAACTTGGTTAAGTTGGATGATTCTTCGACCAAATGGCTCTTCGTTGGTCTCAAACTTCTCCACATGGTTTATTGTGTCATATTACATCAATCTATGCTTGACATTTGGCTTTGGTTAAGGTTGAAGCTAGTCGAAACGAAGAAAGACCAAAATGGACGAACTTGGTTAAGTTGGATGATTCTTCGACCAAATGGCTCTTCGTTGGTCTCAAACTTCTCCACATGGTTTATTGTGTCATATTACATCAATCTATGCTTGACATTTGGCTTTGGTTAAGGTTGAAGCTAGTCGAAACGAAGAAAGACCAAAATGGACGAACTTGGTTAAGTTGGATGATTCTTGGACCAAATGGCTCTTCGTTGGTCTCAAACTTCTCCACATGGTTTATTGTGTCATATTACATCAATCTATGCTTGACATTTGGCTTTGGTTAAGGTTGAAGCTAGTCGAAACGAAGAAAGACCAAAATGGACGAACTTGGTTAAGTTGGATGATTCTTCGACCAAATGGCTCTTCGTTGGTCTCAAACTTCTCCACATGGTTTATTGTGTCATATTACATCAATCTATGCTTGACATTTGGCTTTGGTTAAGGTTGAAGCTAGTCGAAACGAAGAAAGACCAAAATGGACGAACTTGGTTAAGTTGGATGATTCTTGGACCAAATGGCTCTTCGTTGGTCTCAAACTTCTCCACATGGTTTATTGTGTCATATTACATCAATCTATGCTTGACATTTGGCTTTGGTTAAGGTTGAAGCTAGTCGAAACGAAGAAAGACCAAAATGGACGAACTTGGTTAAGTTGGATGATTCTTGGACCAAATGGCTCTTCGTTGGTCTCAAACTTCTCCACATGGTTTATTGTGTCATATTACATCAATCTATGCTTGACATTTGGCTTTGGTTAAGGTTGAAGCTAGTCGAAACGAAGAAAGACCAAAATGGACGAACTTGGTTAAGTTGGATGATTCTTGGACCAAATGGCTCTTCGTTGGTCTCAAACTTCTCCACATGGTTTATTGTGTCATATTACATCAATCTATGCTTGACATTTGGCTTTGGTTAAGGTTGAAGCTAGTCGAAACGAAGAAAGACCAAAATGGACGAACTTGGTTAAGTTGGATGATTCTTCGACCAAATGGCTCTTCGTTGGTCTCAAACTTCTCCACATGGTTTATTGTGTCATATTACATCAATCTATGCTTGACATTTGGCTTTGGTTAAGGTTGAAGCTAGTCGAAACGAAGAAAGACCAAAATGGACGAACTTGGTTAAGTTGGATGATTCTTCGACCAAATGGCTCTTCGTTGGTCTCAAACTTCTCCACATGGTTTATTGTGTCATATTACATCAATCTATGCTTGACATTTGGCTTTGGTTAAGGTTGAAGCTAGTCGAAACGAAGAAAGACCAAAATGGACGAACTTGGTTAAGTTGGATGATTCTTCGACCAAATGGCTCTTCGTTGGTCTCAAACTTCTCCACATGGTTTATTGTGTCATATTACATCAATCTATGCTTGACATTTGGCTTTGGTTAAGGTTGAAGCTAGTCGAAACGAAGAAAGACCAAAATGGACGAACTTGGTTAAGTTGGATGATTCTTCGACCAAATGGCTCTTCGTTGGTCTCAAACTTCTCCACATGGTTTATTGTGTCATATTACATCAATCTATGCTTGACATTTGGCTTTGGTTAAGGTTGAAGCTAGTCGAAACGAAGAAAGACCAAAATGGACGAACTTGGTTAAGTTGGATGATTCTTCGACCAAATGGCTCTTCGTTGGTCTCAAACTTCTCCACATGGTTTATTGTGTCATATTACATCAATCTATGCTTGACATTTGGCTTTGGTTAAGGTTGAAGCTAGTCGAAACGAAGAAAGACCAAAATGGACGAACTTGGTTAAGTTGGATGATTCTTCGACCAAATGGCTCTTCGTTGGTCTCAAACTTCTCCACATGGTTTATTGTGTCATATTACATCAATCTATGCTTGACATTTGGCTTTGGTTAAGGTTGAAGCTAGTCGAAACGAAGAAAGACCAAAATGGACGAACTTGGTTAAGTTGGATGATTCTTCGACCAAATGGCTCTTCGTTGGTCTCAAACTTCTCCACATGGTTTATTGTGTCATATTACATCAATCTATGCTTGACATTTGGCTTTGGTTAAGGTTGAAGCTAGTCGAAACGAAGAAAGACCAAAATGGACGAACTTGGTTAAGTTGGATGATTCTTCGACCAAATGGCTCTTCGTTGGTCTCAAACTTCTCCACATGGTTTATTGTGTCATATTACATCAATCTATGCTTGACATTTGGCTTTGGTTAAGGTTGAAGCTAGTCGAAACGAAGAAAGACCAAAATGGACGAACTTGGTTAAGTTGGATGATTCTTGGACCAAATGGCTCTTCGTTGGTCTCAAACTTCTCCACATGGTTTATTGTGTCATATTACATCAATCTATGCTTGACATTTGGCTTTGGTTAAGGTTGAAGCTAGTCGAAACGAAGAAAGACCAAAATGGACGAACTTGGTTAAGTTGGATGATTCTTCGACCAAATGGCTCTTCGTTGGTCTCAAACTTCTCCACATGGTTTATTGTGTCATATTACATCAATCTATGCTTGACATTTGGCTTTGGTTAAGGTTGAAGCTAGTCGAAACGAAGAAAGACCAAAATGGACGAACTTGGTTAAGTTGGATGATTCTTCGACCAAATGGCTCTTCGTTGGTCTCAAACTTCTCCACATGGTTTATTGTGTCATATTACATCAATCTATGCTTGACATTTGGCTTTGGTTAAGGTTGAAGCTAGTCGAAACGAAGAAAGACCAAAATGGACGAACTTGGTTAAGTTGGATGATTCTTCGACCAAATGGCTCTTCGTTGGTCTCAAACTTCTCCACATGGTTTATTGTGTCATATTACATCAATCTATGCTTGACATTTGGCTTTGGTTAAGGTTGAAGCTAGTCGAAACGAAGAAAGACCAAAATGGACGAACTTGGTTAAGTTGGATGATTCTTCGACCAAATGGCTCTTCGTTGGTCTCAAACTTCTCCACATGGTTTATTGTGTCATATTACATCAATCTATGCTTGACATTTGGCTTTGGTTAAGGTTGAAGCTAGTCGAAACGAAGAAAGACCAAAATGGACGAACTTGGTTAAGTTGGATGATTCTTCGACCAAATGGCTCTTCGTTGGTCTCAAACTTCTCCACATGGTTTATTGTGTCATATTACATCAATCTATGCTTGACATTTGGCTTTGGTTAAGGTTGAAGCTAGTCGAAACGAAGAAAGACCAAAATGGACGAACTTGGTTAAGTTGGATGATTCTTCGACCAAATGGCTCTTCGTTGGTCTCAAACTTCTCCACATGGTTTATTGTGTCATATTACATCAATCTATGCTTGACATTTGGCTTTGGTTAAGGTTGAAGCTAGTCGAAACGAAGAAAGACCAAAATGGACGAACTTGGTTAAGTTGGATGATTCTTGGACCAAATGGCTCTTCGTTGGTCTCAAACTTCTCCACATGGTTTATTGTGTCATATTACATCAATCTATGCTTGACATTTGGCTTTGGTTAAGGTTGAAGCTAGTCGAAACGAAGAAAGACCAAAATGGACGAACTTGGTTAAGTTGGATGATTCTTGGACCAAATGGCTCTTCGTTGGTCTCAAACTTCTCCACATGGTTTATTGTGTCATATTACATCAATCTATGCTTGACATTTGGCTTTGGTTAAGGTTGAAGCTAGTCGAAACGAAGAAAGACCAAAATGGACGAACTTGGTTAAGTTGGATGATTCTTCGACCAAATGGCTCTTCGTTGGTCTCAAACTTCTCCACATGGTTTATTGTGTCATATTACATCAATCTATGCTTGACATTTGGCTTTGGTTAAGGTTGAAGCTAGTCGAAACGAAGAAAGACCAAAATGGACGAACTTGGTTAAGTTGGATGATTCTTCGACCAAATGGCTCTTCGTTGGTCTCAAACTTCTCCACATGGTTTATTGTGTCATATTACATCAATCTATGCTTGACATTTGGCTTTGGTTAAGGTTGAAGCTAGTCGAAACGAAGAAAGACCAAAATGGACGAACTTGGTTAAGTTGGATGATTCTTCGACCAAATGGCTCTTCGTTGGTCTCAAACTTCTCCACATGGTTTATTGTGTCATATTACATCAATCTATGCTTGACATTTGGCTTTGGTTAAGGTTGAAGCTAGTCGAAACGAAGAAAGACCAAAATGGACGAACTTGGTTAAGTTGGATGATTCTTCGACCAAATGGCTCTTCGTTGGTCTCAAACTTCTCCACATGGTTTATTGTGTCATATTACATCAATCTATGCTTGACATTTGGCTTTGGTTAAGGTTGAAGCTAGTCGAAATGAAGAAAGACCAAAATGGACGAACTTGGTTAAGTTGGATGATTCTTCGACCAAATGGCTCTTCGTTGGTCTCAAACTTCTCCACATGGTTTATTGTGTCATATTACATCAATCTATGCTTGACATTTGGCTTTGGTTAAGGTTGAAGCTAGTCGAAACGAAGAAAGACCAAAATGGACGAACTTGGTTAAGTTGGATGATTCTTGGACCAAATGGCTCTTCGTTGGTCTCAAACTTCTCCACATGGTTTATTGTGTCATATTACATCAATCTATGCTTGACATTTGGCTTTGGTTAAGGTTGAAGCTAGTCGAAACGAAGAAAGACCAAAATGGACGAACTTGGTTAAGTTGGATGATTCTTGGACCAAATGGCTCTTCGTTGGTCTCAAACTTCTCCACATGGTTTATTGTGTCATATTACATCAATCTATGCTTGACATTTGGCTTTGGTTAAGGTTGAAGCTAGTCGAAACGAAGAAAGACCAAAATGGACGAACTTGGTTAAGTTGGATGATTCTTCGACCAAATGGCTCTTCGTTGGTCTCAAACTTCTCCACATGGTTTATTGTGTCATATTACATCAATCTATGCTTGACATTTGGTTTGGTTAAGGTTGAAGCTAGTCGAAATGAAGAAAGACCAAAATGGACGAACTTGGTTAAGTTGGATGATTCTTCGACCAAATGGCTCTTCGTTGGTCTCAAACTTCTCCACATGGTTTATTGTGTCATATTACATCAATCTATGCTTGACATTTGGCTTTGGTTAAGGTTGAAGCTAGTCGAAACGAAGAAAGACCAAAATGGACGAACTTGGTTAAGTTGGATGATTCTTCGACCAAATGGCTCTTCGTTGGTCTCAAACTTCTCCACATGGTTTATTGTGTCATATTACATCAATCTATGCTTGACATTTGGCTTTGGTTAAGGTTGAAGCTAGTCGAAACGAAGAAAGACCAAAATGGACGAACTTGGTTAAGTTGGATGATTCTTCGACCAAATGGCTCTTCGTTGGTCTCAAACTTCTCCACATGGTTTATTGTGTCATATTACATCAATCTATGCTTGACATTTGGCTTTGGTTAAGGTTGAAGCTAGTCGAAACGAAGAAAGACCAAAATGGACGAACTTGGTTAAGTTGGATGATTCTTCGACCAAATGGCTCTTCGTTGGTCTCAAACTTCTCCACATGGTTTATTGTGTCATATTACATCAATCTATGCTTGACATTTGGCTTTGGTTAAGGTTGAAGCTAGTCGAAACGAAGAAAGACCAAAATGGACGAACTTGGTTAAGTTGGATGATTCTTCGACCAAATGGCTCTTCGTTGGTCTCAAACTTCTCCACATGGTTTATTGTGTCATATTACATCAATCTATGCTTGACATTTGGCTTTGGTTAAGGTTGAAGCTAGTCGAAACGAAGAAAGACCAAAATGGACGAACTTGGTTAAGTTGGATGATTCTTCGACCAAATGGCTCTTCGTTGGTCTCAAACTTCTCCACATGGTTTATTGTGTCATATTACATCAATCTATGCTTGACATTTGGCTTTGGTTAAGGTTGAAGCTAGTCGAAATGAAGAAAGACCAAAATGGACGAACTTGGTTAAGTTGGATGATTCTTCGACCAAATGGCTCTTCGTTGGTCTCAAACTTCTCCACATGGTTTATTGTGTCATATTACATCAATCTATGCTTGACATTTGGCTTTGGTTAAGGTTGAAGCTAGTCGAAACGAAGAAAGACCAAAATGGACGAACTTGGTTAAGTTGGATGATTCTTCGACCAAATGGCTCTTCGTTGGTCTCAAACTTCTCCACATGGTTTATTGTGTCATATTACATCAATCTATGCTTGACATTTGGTTTGGTTAAGGTTGAAGCTAGTCGAAACGAAGAAAGACCAAAATGGACGAACTTGGTTAAGTTGGATGATTCTTGGACCAAATGGCTCTTCGTTGGTCTCAAACTTCTCCACATGGTTTATTGTGTCATATTACATCAATCTATGCTTGACATTTGGCTTTGGTTAAGGTTGAAGCTAGTCGAAACGAAGAAAGACCAAAATGGACGAACTTGGTTAAGTTGGATGATTCTTCGACCAAATGGCTCTTCGTTGGTCTCAAACTTCTCCACATGGTTTATTGTGTCATATTACATCAATCTATGCTTGACATTTGGCTTTGGTTAAGGTTGAAGCTAGTCGAAACGAAGAAAGACCAAAATGGACGAACTTGGTTAAGTTGGATGATTCTTCGACCAAATGGCTCTTCGTTGGTCTCAAACTTCTCCACATGGTTTATTGTGTCATATTACATCAATCTATGCTTGACATTTGGCTTTGGTTAAGGTTGAAGCTAGTCGAAATGAAGAAAGACCAAAATGGACGAACTTGGTTAAGTTGGATGATTCTTGGACCAAATGGCTCTTCGTTGGTCTCAAACTTCTCCACATGGTTTATTGTGTCATATTACATCAATCTATGCTTGACATTTGGCTTTGGTTAAGGTTGAAGCTAGTCGAAACGAAGAAAGACCAAAATGGACGAACTTGGTTAAGTTGGATGATTCTTCGACCAAATGGCTCTTCGTTGGTCTCAAACTTCTCCACATGGTTTATTGTGTCATATTACATCAATCTATGCTTGACATTTGGCTTTGGTTAAGGTTGAAGCTAGTCGAAACGAAGAAAGACCAAAATGGACGAACTTGGTTAAGTTGGATGATTCTTCGACCAAATGGCTCTTCGTTGGTCTCAAACTTCTCCACATGGTTTATTGTGTCATATTACATCAATCTATGCTTGACATTTGGCTTTGGTTAAGGTTGAAGCTAGTCGAAACGAAGAAAGACCAAAATGGACGAACTTGGTTAAGTTGGATGATTCTTCGACCAAATGGCTCTTCGTTGGTCTCAAACTTCTCCACATGGTTTATTGTGTCATATTACATCAATCTATGCTTGACATTTGGCTTTGGTTAAGGTTGAAGCTAGTCGAAACGAAGAAAGACCAAAATGGACGAACTTGGTTAAGTTGGATGATTCTTCGACCAAATGGCTCTTCGTTGGTCTCAAACTTCTCCACATGGTTTATTGTGTCATATTACATCAATCTATGCTTGACATTTGGCTTTGGTTAAGGTTGAAGCTAGTCGAAACGAAGAAAGACCAAAATGGACGAACTTGGTTAAGTTGGATGATTCTTCGACCAAATGGCTCTTCGTTGGTCTCAAACTTCTCCACATGGTTTATTGTGTCATATTACATCAATCTATGCTTGACATTTGGCTTTGGTTAAGGTTGAAGCTAGTCGAAACGAAGAAAGACCAAAATGGACGAACTTGGTTAAGTTGGATGATTCTTCGACCAAATGGCTCTTCGTTGGTCTCAAACTTCTCCACATGGTTTATTGTGTCATATTACATCAATCTATGCTTGACATTTGGCTTTGGTTAAGGTTGAAGCTAGTCGAAACGAAGAAAGACCAAAATGGACGAACTTGGTTAAGTTGGATGATTCTTCGACCAAATGGCTCTTCGTTGGTCTCAAACTTCTCCACATGGTTTATTGTGTCATATTACATCAATCTATGCTTAACATTTGGTTTGGTTAAGGTTGAAGCTAGTCGAAACGAAGAAAGACCAAAATGGACGAACTTGGTTAAGTTGGATGATTCTTCGACCAAATGGCTCTTCGTTGGTCTCAAACTTCTCCACATGGTTTATTGTGTCATATTACATCAATCTATGCTTGACATTTGGCTTTGGTTAAGGTTGAAGCTAGTCGAAACGAAGAAAGACCAAAATGGACGAACTTGGTTAAGTTGGATGATTCTTCGACCAAATGGCTCTTCGTTGGTCTCAAACTTCTCCACATGGTTTATTGTGTCATATTACATCAATCTATGCTTGACATTTGGTTTGGTTAAGGTTGAAGCTAGTCGAAACGAAGAAAGACCAAAATGGACGAACTTGGTTAAGTTGGATGATTCTTCGACCAAATGGCTCTTCGTTGGTCTCAAACTTCTCCACATGGTTTATTGTGTCATATTACATCAATCTATGCTTGACATTTGGCTTTGGTTAAGGTTGAAGCTAGTCGAAATGAAGAAAGACCAAAATGGACGAACTTGGTCAAGTTGGATGATTCTTGGACCAAATGGCTCTTCGTTGGTCTCAAACTTCTCCACATGGTTTATTGTGTCATATTACATCAATCTATGCTTGACATTTGGCTTTGGTTAAGGTTGAAGCTAGTCGAAACGAAGAAAGACCAAAATGGACGAACTTGGTTAAGTTGGATGATTCTTCGACCAAATGGCTCTTCGTTGGTCTCAAACTTCTCCACATGGTTTATTGTGTCATATTACATCAATCTATGCTTGACATTTGGCTTTGGTTAAGGTTGAAGCTAGTCGAAACGAAGAAAGACCAAAATGGACGAACTTGGTTAAGTTGGATGATTCTTCGACCAAATGGCTCTTCGTTGGTCTCAAACTTCTCCACATGGTTTATTGTGTCATATTACATCAATCTATGCTTGAGATTTGGCTTTGGTCAAGGTTGAAGCTAGTCGAAATGAAGAAAGACCAAAATGGACGAACTTGGTTAAGTTGGATGATTCTTGGACCAAATGGCTCTTCGTTGGTCTCAAACTTCTCCACATGGTTTATTGTGTCATATTACATCAATCTATGCTTGACATTTGGCTTTGGTTAAGGTTGAAGCTAGTCGAAACGAAGAAAGACCAAAATGGACGAACTTGGTTAAGTTGGATGATTCTTCGACCAAATGGCTCTTCGTTGGTCTCAAACTTCTCCACATGGTTTATTGTGTCATATTACATCAATCTATGCTTACATTTGGTTTTGGTCAAGTTGAAGCTAGTCGAAACGAAGAAAGACCAAATGGACGAACTTGGTTAAGTTGGATGATTCTTCGACCAAAATGGCTCTTCGTTGGTCTCAAACTTCTCCACATGGTTTATTGTGTCATATTACATCAATCTATGCTTGACATTTGGCTTTGGTTAAGGTTGAAGCTAGTCGAAACGAAGAAAGACCAAAATGGACGAACTTGGTTAAGTTGGATGATTCTTGACCAAATGGCTCTTCGTTGGTCTCAAACTTCTCCACATGGTTTATTGTGTCATATTACATCAATCTATGCTTGACATTTGGCTTTGGTTAAGGTTGAAGCTAGTCGAAACGAAGAAAGACCAAAATGGACGAACTTGGTCAAGTTGGATGATTCTTGGACCAAATGGCTCTTCGTTGGTCTCAAACTTCTCCACATGGTTTTTGTGTCATATTACATCAATCTATGCTTGACATTTGGCTTTGGTTAAGGTTGAAGCTAGTCGAAATGAAGAAAGACCAAAATGGACGAACTTGGTTAAGTTGGATGATTCTTCGACCAAATGGCTCTTCGTTGGTCTCAAACTTCTCCACATGGTTTATTGTGTCATATTACATCAATCTATGCTTGACATTTGGCTTTGGTTAAGGTTGAAGCTAGTCGAAATGAAGAAAGACCAAAATGGACGAACTTGGTCAAGTTGGATGATTCTTGGACCAAATGGCTCTTCGTTGGTCTCAAACTTCTCCACATGGTTTATTGTGTCATATTACATCAATCTATGCTTGACATTTGGTTTGGTTAACGTTGAAGCTAGTCGAATGAAGAAAGACCAAAATGGACGAACTTGGTTAAGTTGGATGATTCTTCGACCAAATGGCTCTTCGTTGGTCTCAAACTTCTCCACATGGTTTATTGTGTCATATTACATCAATCTAGGCTTAACATTTGGTTTCGTCAACGTTGAAGCTAGTCGAAATGAAGAAAGACCAAAATGGACGAACTTGGTCAAGTTGGATGATTCTTGGACCAAATGGCTCTTCGTTGGTCTCAAACTTCTCCACATGGTTTATTGTGTCGCTTGACAAGGGTTTACATAAGGTTGTCGAAAGTCGAAAAGAAGAAAATGGACGAACGATTCTTCCCCCCCCCCCCCTCCCCCTCAAACTAACGGGTTTATTGTGTCATATTACATCAATCTATGCTTGACATTTGGCTTTGTTAAGGTTGAAGCTAGTCGAAACGAAGAAAGACCAAAATGGACGAACTTGGTCAAGTTGGATGATTCTTGGACCAAATGGCTCTTCGTTGGTCTCAAACTTCTCCACATGGTTTATTGTGTTATATTACATCAATCTATGCTTGACATTTGGCTTTGGTTAAGGTTGAAGCTAGTCGAACGAAGAATGACCAAAATGGACGAACTTGGTTAAGTTGGATGATTCTTCGACCAAATGGCTGTTTGTTGGTCTCAAACTTCTCCACATGGTTTATTGTGTCATATTACATCAATCTATGCTTGACATTTGGCTTTGGTTAAGGTTGAAGCTAGTCGAAATGAAGAAAGACCAAAATGGACGAACTTGGTCAAGTTGGATGATTCTTGGACCAAATGGCTCTTCGTTGGTCTCAAACTTCTCCACATGGTTTATTGTGTCATATTACATCAATCTATGCTTGAAGATTTGGTTTTGGTCAACGTTGAAGCTAGTCGAAATGAAGAAAGACCAAAATGGACGAACTTGGTCAAGTTGGATGATTCTTGGACCAAATGGCTCTTCGTTGGTCTCAAACTTCTCCACATGGTTTATTGTGTCATATTACATCAATCTATGCTTGACATTTGGCTTTGGTTAAGGTTGAAGCTAGTCGAAACGAAGAAAGACCAAAATGGACGAACTTGGTCAAGTTGGATGATTCTTGGACCAAATGGCTCTTCGTTGGTCTCAAACTTCTCCACATGGTTTATTGTGTCATATTACATCAATCTATGCTTGACATTTGGCTTTGGTTAAGGTTGAAGCTAGTCGAAACGAAGAAAGACCAAAATGGACGAACTTGTTAAGTTGGATGATTCTTCGACCAAATGGCTGTTCGTTGGTCTCAAACTTCTCCACATGGTTTATTGTGTCATATTACATCAATCTAGGCTTAAATTTGGTTTGGGTCAACGTTGAAGCTAGTCGAAATGAAGAAAGACCAAAATGGACGAACTTGGTCAAGTTGGATGATTCTTGGACCAAATGGCTCTTCGTTGGTCTCAAACTTCTCCACATGGTTTATTGTGTCATATTACATCAATCTATGCTTGACATTTGGCTTTGGTTAAGGTTGAAGCTAGTCGAAACGAAGAAAGACCAAAATGGACGAACTTGGTTAAGTTGGATGATTCTTCGACCAAATGGCTCTTCGTTGGTCTCAAACTTCTCCACATGGTTTATTGTGTCATATTACATCAATCTATGCTTGACATTTGGCTTTGGTTAAGGTTGAAGCTAGTCGAAACGAAGAAAGACCAAAATGGACGAACTTGGTTCAAGTTGGATGATTCTTGGACCAAATGGCTCTTCGTTGGTCTCAAACTTCTCCACATGTTTATTGTGTCATATTACATCAATCTATGCTTAAGATTTGGTTTCGGTCAAGTTGAAGCTAGTCGAAATGAAGAAAGACCAAAATGGACGAACTTGGTTAAGTTGGATGATTCTTCGACCAAATGGCTCTTCGTTGGTCTCAAACTTCTCCACATGGTTTATTGTGTCATATTACATCAATCTAGGCTTAAGATTTGGTTTCGGTCAACGTTGAAGCTAGTCGAAATGAAGAAAGACCAAAATGGACGAACTTGGTCAAGTTGGATGATTCTTGGACCAAATGGCTCTTCGTTGGTCTCAAACTTCTCCACATGGTTTATTGTGTCATATTACATCAATCTATGCTTGACATTTGGCTTTGTTAAGGTTGAAGCTAGTCGAAACGAAGAAAGACCAAAATGGACGAACTTGGTCAAGTTGGATGATTCTTGGACCAAATGGCTCTTCGTTGGTCTCAAACTTCTCCACATGGTTTATGTGTCATATTACATCAATCTATGCTTGACATTTGGCTTTGGTTAAGGTTGAAGCTAGTCGAAACGAAGAAAGACCAAAATGGACGAACTTGGTTAAGTTGGATGATTCTTCGACCAAATGGCTCTTCGTTGGTCTCAAACTTCTCCACATGGTTTATTGTGTCATATTACATCAATCTATGCTTGACATTTGGCTTTGGTTAAGGTTGAAGCTAGTCGAAAAAAGAAAGACCAAAATGGACGAACTTGGTCAAGTTGGATGATTCTTGGACCAAATGGCTCTTCGTTGGTCTCAAACTTCTCCACATGGTTTATTGTGTCATATTACATCAATCTAGCTTGATTTGTTTGGTCAACGTTGAAGCTAGTCGAAATGAAGAAAGACCAAAATGGACGAACTTGGTCAAGTTGGATGATTCTTGACCAAATGGCTCTTTTCGTTGGTCTCAAACTTCTCCACATGGTTTATTGTGTCATATTACATCAATCTATGCTTGACATTTGGCTTTGGTTAAGGTTGAAGCTAGTCGAAACGAAGAAAGACCAAAATGGACGAACTTGGTCAAGTTGGATGATTCTTGGACCAAATGCTCTTCGTTGGTCTCAAACTTCTCCACATGGTTTATTGTGTCATATTACATCAATCTATGCTTGACATTTGGCTTTGGTTAAGGTTGAAGCTAGTCGAAACGAAGAAAGACCAAAATGGACGAACTTGGTTAAGTTGGATGATTCTTCGACCAAATGGCTTCGTTGGTCTCAAACTTCTCCACATGGTTTATTGTGTCATATTACATCAATCTAGGCTTAACATTTGGTTTGGTTAAGTTGAAGCTAGTCGAAATGAAGAAAGACCAAAATGGACGAACTTGGTCAAGTTGGATGATTCTTGGACCAAATGGCTCTTCGTTGGTCTCAAACTTCTCCACATGGTTTATTGTGTCATATTACATCAATCTATGCTTGACATTTGGCTTTGGTTAAGGTTGAAGCTAGTCGAAACGAAGAAAGACCAAAATGGACGAACTTGGTTAAGTTGGATGATTCTTCGACCAAATGGCTCTTCGTTGGTCTCAAACTTCTCCACATGGTTATTGTTCATATTACATCAATCTATGCTTGACATTTGGCTTTGGTTAAGGTTGAAGCTAGTCGAAACGAAGAAAGACCAAAATGGACGAACTTGGTTAAGTTGGATGATTCTTGAACCAAATGGCTCTTCGTTGGTCTCAAACTTCTCCACATGGTTTATTGTGTCATATTACATCAATCTATGCTTGACATTGGCTTTGGTTAAGTTTGAAGCTAGTCGAAACGAAGAAAGACCAAAATGGACGAACTTGGTTAAGTTGGATGATTCTTGACCAAATGGCTCTTCGTTGGTCTCAAACTTCTCCACATGGTTTATTGTGTCATATTACATCAATCTATGCTTGACATTTGGCTTTGGTTAAGGTTGAAGCTAGTCGAAATGAAGAAAGACCAAAATGGACGAACTTGGTTAAGTTGGATGATTCTTGGACCAAATGGCTCTTCGTTGGTCTCAAACTTCTCCACATGGTTTATTGTGTCATATTACATCAATCTATGCTTGACATTTGGCTTTGGTTAACGTTGAAGCTAGTCGAAATGAAGAAAGACCAAAATGGACGAACTTGGTTAAGTTGGATGATTCTTCGACCAAATGGCTCTTCGTTGGTCTCAAACTTCTCCACATGGTTTATTGTGTTATATTACATCAATCTATGCTTAAGATTTTGTTTCGGTCAACGTTGAAGCTAGTCGAAATGAAGAAAGACCAAAATGGACGAACTTGGTCAAGTTGGATGATTCTTGGACCAAATGGCTCTTCGTTGGTCTCAAACTTCTCCACATGGTTTTATGTGTCATATTACATCAATCTATGCTTGACATTTGGCTTTGGTTAAGGTTGAAGCTAGTCGAAACGAAAAAGACCAAAATGGACGAACTTGGTCAAGTTGGATGATTCTTGACCAAATGGCTCTTCGTTGGTCTCAAACTTCTCCACATGGTTTATTGTGTCATATTACATCAATCTATGCTTGACATTTGGCTTTGGTTAAGGTTGAAGCTAGTCGAAACGAAGAAAGACCAAAATGGACGAACTTGGTCAAGTTGGATGATTCTTGGACCAAATGGCTCTTCGTTGGTCTCAAACTTCTCCACATGGTTTATTGTGTCATATTACATCAATCTATGCTTGACATTTGGCTTTGGTTAAGGTTGAAGCTAGTCGAAATGAAGAAAGACCAAAATGGACGAACTTGGTTAAGTTGATGATTCTTCGACCAAATGGCTCTTCGTTGGTCTCAAACTTCTCCACATGGTTTATTGTGTCATATTACATCAATCTATGCTTGACATTTTGCTTTGGTTAAGGTTGAAGCTAGTCGAAATGAAGAAAGACCAAAATGGACGAACTTGGTTAAGTTGGATGATTCTTCGACCAAATGGCTCTTCGTTGGTCTCAAACTTCTCCACATGGTTTATTGTGTCATATTACATCAATCTATGCTTAACATTTGGTTTGGTTAAGGTTGAAGCTAGTCGAAACGAAGAAAGACCAAAATGGACGAACTTGGTTAAGTTGGATGATTCTTCGACCAAATGGCTCTTCGTTGGTCTCAAACTTCTCCACATGGTTTATTGTGTCATATTACATCAATCTATGCTTGACATTTGGCTTTGGTTAAGGTTGAAGCTAGTCGAAAACGAAGAAAGACCAAAATGGACGAACTTGGTTAAGTTGGATGATTCTTCGACCAAATGGCTCTTCGTTGGTCTCAAACTTCTCCACATGGTTTATTGTGTCATATTACATCAATCTATGCTTGACATTTGGCTTTGGTTAAGTTGAAGCTAGTCGAAACGAAGAAAGACCAAAATGGACGAACTTGGTCAAGTTGGATGATTCTTGACGACCAAATGGCTCTTCGTTGGTCTCAAACTTCTCCACATGGTTTATTGTGTCATATTACATCAATCTATGCTTGACATTTGGCTTTGGTTAAGGTTGAAGCTAGTCGAAACGAAGAAAGACCAAAATGGACGAACTTGGTTAAGTTTGATGATTCTTGGACCAAATGGCTCTTCGTGGTCTCAAACTTCTCCACATGGTTTATTGTGTCATATTACATCAATCTATGCTTGACATTTGGCTTTGGTTAAGTTGAAGCTAGTCGAAACGAAGAAAGACCAAAATGGACGAACTTGGTCAAGTTGGATGATTCTTGGACCAAATGGCTCTTCGTTGGTCTCAAACTTCTCCACATGGTTTATTGTGTCATATTACATCAATCTATGCTTGATTTGGTTTGGTTAAGGTTGAAGCTAGTCGAAACGAAGAAAGACCAAAATGGACGAACTTGGTTAAGTTGGATGATTCTTCGACCAAATGGCTGTTCGTTGGTCTCAAACTTCTCCACATGGTTTATTGTGTCATATTACATCAATCTATGCTTGTTAAATTTGGTTTGGTTAACGTTGAAGCTAGTCGAAATGAAGAAAGACCAAAATGGACGAACTTGGTCAAGTTGGATGATTCTTCGACCAAATGGCTCTTCGTTGGTCTCAAACTTCTCCACAGGTTTATTGTGTCATATTACATCAATCTATGCTTGACATTTGGCTTTGGTTAAGTTGAAGCTAGTCGAAATGAAGAAAGACCAAAATGGACGAACTTGGTCAAGTTGGATGATTCTTGGACCAAATGGCTCTTCGTTGGTCTCAAACTTCTCCACATGGTTTATTGTGTCATATTACATCAATCTATGCTTGACATTTGGCTTTGGTTAAGGTTGAAGCTAGTCGAAACGAAGAAAGACCAAAATGGACAACTTGGTCAAGTTGGATGATTCTTGGACCAAATGGCTCTTCGTTGGTCTCAAACTTCTCCACATGGTTTATTGTGTCATATACATCAATCTATGCTTGACATTTGGCTTTGGTTAAGGTTGAAGCTAGTCGAAACGAAGAAAGACCAAAATGGACGAACTTGGTTAAGTTGGATGATTCTTGAACCAAATGGCTCTTCGTTGGTCTCAAACTTCTCCACATGGTTTATATGTGTCATATTACATCAATCTATGCTTGACATTTGGCTTTGGTTAAGTTTGAAGCTAGTCGAAATGAAGAAAGAAACAAAATGGACGAACTTGGTTAAGTTGGATGATTCTTGGACCAAATGGCTCTTCGTTGGTCTCAAACTTCTCCACATGGTTTATTGTGTCATATTACATCAATCTATGCTTGACATTTGGCTTTGGTTAAGGTTGAAGCTAGTCGAAATGAAGAAAGACCAAAATGGACGAACTTGGTCAAGTTGGATGATTCTTGGACCAAATGGCTCTTCGTTGGTCTCAAACTTCTCCACATGGTTTATTGTGTCATATTACATCAATCTAGCGTTAACATTTTGTTTGGTCAAGGTGAAGCTAGTCGAAATGAAGAAAGACCAAAATGGACGAACTTGGTTAAGTTGGATGATTCTTCGACCAAATGGCTCTTCGTTGGTCTCAAACTTCTCCACATGGTTTATTGTGTTATATTACATCAATCTAGGCTTAAGATTTGGTTTCGGTCAACGTTGAAGCTAGTCGAAACGAAAAAGACCAAAATGGACGAACTTGGTTAAGTTGGATGATTCTTCGACCAAATGGCTCTTCGTTGGTCTCAAACTTCTCCACATGGTTTATTGTGTCATATTACATCAATCTATGCTTGACATTTGGCTTTGGTTAAGGTTGAAGCTAGTCGAAACGAAGAAAGACCAAATGGACGAACTTGGTTAAGTTGGATGATTCTCGACCAAATGGCTCTTCGTTGGTCTCAAACTTCTCCACATGGTTTATTGTGTCATATTACATCAATCTATGCTTGACATTTGGCTTTGGTTAAGGTTGAAGCTAGTCGAAACGAAGAAAGACCAAAATGGACGAAAACTTGGTTAAGTTGGATGATTCTTGAACCAAATGGCTCTTCGTTGGTCTCAAACTTCTCCACATGGTTTATTGTGTCATATTACATCAATCTATGCTTGACATTTGGCTTTGGTTAAGTTTGAAGCTAGTCGAAACGAAGAAAGACCAAAATGGACGAACTTGGTCAAGTTGGATGATTCTTGACCAAATGGCTCTTCGTTGGTCTCAAACTTCTCCACATGTTTATTGTGTCATATTACATCAATCTATGCTTGACATTTGGCTTTGGTTAAGGTTGAAGCTAGTCGAAATGAAGAAAGACCAAAATGGACGAACTTGGTTAAGTTGGATGATTCTTGGACCAAATGGCTCTTCGTTGGTCTCAAACTTCTCCACATGGTTTATTGTGTCATATTACATCAATCTAGGCTTGAAGATTTTTTAGTTAAGTTGAAGCTAGTCGAAATGAAGAAAGACCAAAATGGACGAACTTGGTTAAGTTGGATGATTCTTGACCAAATGGCTCTTCGTTGGTCTCAAACTTCTCCACATGGTTTATTGTGTCATATTACATCAATCTATGCTTGACATTTGGCTTTGGTTAAGTTGAAGCTAGTCGAAATGAAGAAAGACCAAAATGGACGAACTTGGTTAAGTTGGATGATTCTTCGACCAAATGGCTCTTCGTGGTCTCAAACTTCTCCACATGGTTTATTGTGTCATATTACATCAATCTATGCTTGACATTTGGCTTTGGTTAAGGTTGAAGCTAGTCGAAAACGAAGAAAGACCAAAATGGACGAACTTGGTCAAGTTGGATGATTCTTGGACCAAATGGCTCTTCGTTGGTCTCAAACTTCTCCACATGGTTTATTGTGATATTACATCAATCTATGCTTGACATTTGGCTTTGGTTAAGGTTGAAGCTAGTCGAAACGAAGAAAGACCAAAATGGACGAACTTGGTTAAGTTGGATGATTCTTCGACCAAATGGCTCTTCGTTGGTCTCAAACTTCTCCACATGGTTTATTGTGTCATATTACATCAATCTATGCTTGACATTTGGCTTTGGTTAAGGTTGAAGCTAGTCGAAATGAAGAAAGACCAAAATGGACGAACTTGGTCAAGTTGGATGATTCTTGGACCAAATGGCTCTTCGTTGGTCTCAAACTTCTCCACATGGTTTTATTGTGTCATATTACATCAATCTATGCTTGACATTTGGCTTTGGTTAAGTTTGAAGCTAGTCGAAACGAAGAAAGACCAAAATGGACGAACTTGGTTAAGTTGGATGATTCTTCGACCAAATGGCTCTTCGTTGGTCTCAAACTTCTCCACATGGTTTATTGTGTCATATTACATCAATCTATGCTTGACATTTGGCTTTGGTTAAGGTTGAAGCTAGTCGAAATGAAGAAAGACCAAAATGGACAACTTGGTCAAGTTGGATGATTCTTGGACCAAATGGCTCTTCGTTGGTCTCAAACTTCTCCACATGGTTTATTGTGTCATATTACATCAATCTATGCTTAATTTTGTTTGGTCAAGGTTGAAGCTAGTCGAAATGAAGAAAGACCAAAATGGACGAACTTGGTTAAGTTGGATGATTCTTCGACCAAATGGCTCTTCGTTGGTCTCAAACTTCTCCACATGGTTTATTGTGTCATATTACATCAATCTATGCTTGACATTTGGTTTGGTTAAGGTTGAAGCTAGTCGAAACGAAGAAAGACCAAAATGGACGAACTTGGTTAAGTTGGATGATTCTTCGACCAAATGGCTCTTCGTTGGTCTCAAACTTCTCCACATGGTTTATTGTGTCATATTACATCAATCTATGCTTGACATTTGGCTTTGGTTAAGGTTGAAGCTAGTCGAAACGAAGAAAGACCAAAATGGACGAACTTGGTTAAGTTGGATGATTCTTGACCAAATGGCTCTTCGTTGGTCTCAAACTTCTCCACATGGTTTATTGTGTCATATTACATCAATCTATGCTTGACATTTGGCTTTGTTAAGGTTGAAGCTAGTCGAAACGAAGAAAGACCAAAATGGACGAACTTGGTTAATTGGATGATTCTTGGACCAAATGGCTCTTCGTTGGTCTCAAACTTCTCCACATGGTTTATTTTGTCATATTACATCAATCTATGCTTGACATTTGGCTTTGGTTAAGGTTTGAAGCTAGTCGAAACGAAGAAAGACCAAAATGGACGAACTTGGTCAAGTTGGATGATTCTTGGACCAAATGGCTCTTCGTTGGTCTCAAACTTCTCCACATGGTTTATTGTGTCATATTACATCAATCTATGCTTGACATTTGGCTTTGGTTAAGTTTGAAGCTAGTCGAAACGAAGAAAGACCAAAATGGACGAACTTGGTCAAGTTGGATGATTCTTGGACCAAATGGCTCTTCGTTGGTCTCAAACTTCTCCACATGGTTTATTGTGTCATATTACATCAATCTATGCTTGACATTTGGCTTTGGTTAAGGTTGAAGCTAGTCGAAATGAAGAAAGACCAAAATGGACGAACTTGGTCAAGTTGGATGATTCTTGGACCAAATGGCTCTTCGTTGGTCTCAAACTTCTCCACATGGTTTATTGTGTCATATTACATCAATCTATGCTTGAAGG
>JAKRYI020000058.1:0-29049 GCA_022379115.2 Bauhinia variegata
TCAACCTTGAACCAAAGCCAAATGTCAAGCATAGATTGATGTAATATGACACAATAAACCATGTGGAGAAGTTTGAGACCAACGAAGAGCCTTTGGTCCAAGAATCATCCACTTTAACCAATTTCGTCCATTTTGGTCTTTCTTCGTTTCGACTTCACAGCTTCAACGTTGACCAAACCAAATGTCAAGCATAGATTAATGTAATATACACAATAAACCATGTGGAGAAGTTTGAGACCAACGAAGAGCCATTTGGTCCAAGAATCATCCAACTTAACCAAGTTTGTCCATTTTGGTCTTTCTTTTTTTTTTTCACTAGCTTCAACCTTAACCAAAGCCAAATGTCAAGCATAGATTGATGTAATATGACACAATAAACCATGTGGAAATTTGAGACCAACGAAGAGCCATTTGGTCCAAGAATCATCCAACTTAACCAAGTTCGTCCATTTTGGTCTTTCTTCGTTTCGACTAGCTTCAACCTTGACCAAAGCCAAATGTCAAGCATAGATTGATGTAATATAACACAATAAACCATGTGGAAAGTTTGAGACCAAACGAAGCCATATTGGTCGAAGAAATCATCCAACTAACCAAGTTCGTCCATTTTGGTCTTTCTTCGTTTCGACTAGCTTCAAACCTTAACCAAAGCCAAATGTCAAGCATGATGATGTAATATGACACAATAAACCATGTGGAGAAGTTTGAGACCAACGAAGAGCCATTTGGTCAAGAATCATCCAACTTCACCAAGTTCGTCCTTTTGGTCTTTCTTCGTTCGACTTGCTTAAACCTTAACCAAAGCCAAATGTCAAGCATAGATTGATGTAATATGACACAATAAACCATGTGGAGAAGTTTGAGACCAACGAACACCATTTGGTCAAAGAATCTCATCCAAGTTAACCAAGTTCGTCTATTTTGGTCTTTCTTCGTTTTGACTAACTTCAACCTTAACCAAAGCCAAATGTCAAGCATAGATTGATGTAATATGACACAATAAACCATGTGGAGAAGTTGAGACCAACGAAGAGCCATTTGGTCCAAAAATCATGAACTTAACCAAGTTCGTCCATTTTGGTTTTTTTTCGTTTCGAGTAGCTTTAACGTTGACCGAAGCCAATCTTAAGCCTAGATTAATGTAATATACACAATAAACCATGTGGAGAAGTTTGAGACCAACGAAGAGCCATTTGGTCGAAGAATCATCCAACTTCACCAAGTTCGTCCATTTTGGTCTTTCTTCGTTCGACTTGCTTCAACCTTAACCAAAGCCAAATGTCAAGCATAGAGTGATGTAATATGACACAATAAACCATGTGGAGAAGTTTGAGACCAACGAACAGCCATTTGGTCGAAGAATCATCCAACTTAACCAAGTTCGTCCTTTTGGTCTTTCTTCGTTCGACTAGCTTCAACCTTAACCAAAGCCAAATGTCAAGCATAGAGTGATGTAATATGACACAATAAACCATGTGGAGAAGTTTGAGACCAACGAAGAGCCATTTGTCGAAGAATCATCCAACTTAACCAAGTTCGTCCATTTTGGTCTTTCTTCGTTTCGACTAGCCTCAAACCTTACCAAAGCGAAATGTCAAGCATAGATTGATGTAATATGACACAATAAACCATGTGGAGAAGTTTGAGACCAACGAAGAGCCATTTGGTCCAAGAATCATCCAATTTAACCAAGTTCGTCCATTTTGGTCTTTCTTCATTTCGACTAGCTTCAACGTTGACCGAAACCAAATGTAAGCCTAGATTAATGTAATATGACACAATAAAACCATGTGGAGAAGTTTGAGACCAACGAAGAGCCATTTGGTCGAAGAAATCATCCAACTTAACCAAGTTCGTCCATTTTGGTCTTTCTTCGTTTCGACTAGCTTCAACCTTAACCAAAGCCAAATGTCAAGCATTGATTGATGTAATATGACACAATAAACCATGTGGAGAAGTTTGAGACCAACGAAGAGCCATTTGGTCCAAAGAATCATCCAACTTGACCAAGTTCGTCCATTTTGGTCTTTCTTCTTCGTTTCGACTAGCTTCAAACCTTATCCAAAGCCAAATGTCAAGCATAGATTGATGTAATATGACACAATAAACCATGTGGAGAAGTTTGAGACCAACGAAGAGCCATTTGGTCCAAGAATCATCCAACTTAACCAAGTTCGTCCATTTTGGTCTTTCTTCTTTCGACTAGCTTCAACCTTAACCAAAGCCAAATGTCAAGCATAGATTGATGTAATATGACACAATAAACCATGTGGAGAAGTTTGAGACCAACGAAGAGCCATTTGGTCGAAGAATCATCCAACTTCACACCAAGTTCGTCCATTTTGGTCTTTCTTCGTTTCGACTTGCTTCACCTTAACCAAAGCCAAATGTCAAGCATAGATTGATGTAATATGACACAATAAACCATGTGGAGAAGTTTGAGACCAACGAAAGCATTTGGTCAAGAATCATCCAACTTAACCAAGTTCGTCCATTTTGGTCTTTTCTTTCGTTTCGACTAATCAACCTAACCAAAGCCAAATGTCAAGCATAGATTGATGTAATATGACACATAAACCATGTGGAGAAGTTTGAGACCAACGAAGAGCCATTTGGTCGAAAAATCATCCAACTTAACCAAGTTCGTCCATTTTGGTCTTTCTTCATTTCGACTAGCTTCAACGTTGACCGAAACCAAATCTTAAGCCAAGATTGATGTAATATAACACAATAAACCATGTGGAAGTTTGAGACCAACGAAGAGCCATTTGGTCGAAGAATCATCCAACTTCACCAAGTTCGTCCTTTTGGTCTTTCTTCGTTTCGACTAGCTTCAACCTTAACCAAGCCAAATGTCAAGCATAGATTGATGTAATATGACACAATAAACCATGTGGAGAAGTTTGAGACCAACGAAGACCATTTGGTCCAAGAATCATCCAACTTAACCAAGTTCGTCCATTTTGGTTCTTTCTTCGTTTCGACTAGCTTCAAAGTTAACCAAAGCCAAATGTCAAGCATAGATTGATGTAATATGACACAATAAACCATGTGGAGAAGTTTGAGACCAACGAAAGCCATTTGGTCCAAGAATCATCCAACTTGACCAAGTTCGTCCATTTTGGTCTTTCTTCGTTTCGACTAGCTTCAACCTTATCCAAAGCCAAATGTCAAGCATAGATTGATGTAATATGACACAATAAACCATGTGGAGAAGTTTGAGACCAACGAAGAGCCATTTGGTCAAGAATCATCCAATTTAACCAAGTTCGTCCATTTTGGTCTTTCTTCGTTTCGACTAGCTTCAAAGTTGACCGAAGCCAAATCTTAAGCATAGATTGATGTAATATGACACAATAAACCATGTGGAGAAGTTTGAGACCAACGAAGAGCCATTTGGTCCAAGAATCATCCAACTTAACCAAGTTCGTCCATTTTGGTCTTTCTTCATTTCGACTAGCTTCAACCTTAACCAAAGCCAAATGTCAAGCATTGATTGATGTAATATGACACAATAAACCATGTGGAAAGTTTGAGACCAACGAAGAGCCATTTGTCCAAGAATCATCCAACTTAACCAAGTTCGTCCATTTTGGTCTTTCTTCGTTTCGACTAGCTTCAAAGTTATCCAAAGCCAATGTCAAGCATAGATTGATGTAATATGACACAATAAACCATGTGGAGAAGTTTGAGACCAACGAAGAGCCATTTGGTCGAAGAATCATCCAACTTAACCAAGTTCGTCCATTTTGGTCTTTCTTCGTTTCGACTAGCTTCAACCTTAACCAAAGCCAAATGTCAAGCATAGATTGATGTAATATGACACAATAAACCATGTGGAGAAGTTTGAGACCAACGAAGAGCCATTTGGTCCAAGAATCATCCAACTTCACCAAGTTCGTCCTTTTGGTCTTTCTTCGTTCGACTAGCTTCAAAGTTGACCAAAGCCAAATGTCAAGCATAAGTGATGTAATATGACACAATAAACCATGTGGAGAAGTTTGAGACCAACGAAGAGCCATTTGGTCGAAGAATCATCCAACTTAACCAAGTTCGTCCATTTTTGGTCTTTCTTCGTTCGACTAGCTTCAACCTTAACCAAAGCCAAATGTCAAGCATAGATTGATGTAATATGACACAATAAACCATGTGGAGAAGTTTGAGACCAACGAAAGCCATTTGGTCCAAGAATCATCCAACTTAACCAAGTTCGTCCATTTTGGTCTTTCTTCGTTTCGACTAGCTTCAACCTTACCGAAAAGCAAATGTCAAGCATAGATTGATGTAATATGACACAATAAACCATGTGGAGAAGTTTGAGACCAACGAAGAGAGATTTGGTCAAAGAATCATCCAACTTACCAAGTTCGTCCATTTTGGTCTTTCTTCGTTTTGACTAGCTTCAACCTTAACCAAAGCCAAATGTCAAGCATAGATTGATGTAATATGACACAATAAACCATGTGGAGAAGTTTGAGACCAACGAAGAGCCATTTGGTCCAAGAATCATCCAACTTAACCAAGTTCGTCCATTTTGGTCTTTCTTCATTTCGACTAGCTTCAAAGTTGACCGAACCAAATGTCAAGCAAGATTGATGTAATATGACACAATAAACCATGTGGAGAAGTTTGAGACCAACGAAGAGCCATTTGGTCCAAGAATCATCCAACTTAACCAAGTTCGTCCATTTTGGTCTTTCTTCTTTCGACTAGCTTCAAAGTAACCAAAGAAGCCAAATGTCAAGCATAGAGATGTAATATGACACAATAAACCATGTGGAGAAGTTTGAGACCAACGAAAGCCATTTGGTCCAAGAATCATCCAACTTAACCAAGTTCGTCCATTTTGGTCTTTCTTCGTTTCGACTAGCTTCAAAGTTATCCAAAGCCAAATGTCAAGCATAGATTGATGTAATATGACACAATAAACCATGTGGAGAAGTTTGAGACCAACGAAGAGCCATTTGGTCCAAGAATCATCCAACTTAACCAAGTTCGTCCATTTTGGTCTTTCTTCGTTTCGACTAGCTTCAAAGTTGACCAAAGCCAAATGTCAAGCATTGATTGATGTAATATGACACAATAAACCATGTGGAGAAGTTTGAGACCAACGAAGAGAGATTTGGTCCAAGAATCATCCAACTTCACCAAGTTCGTCCTTTTGGTCTTTCTTCGTTCGACTAGCTTCAACCTTAACCAAAGCCAAATGTCAAGCATAGATTGATGTAATATGACACAATAAACCATGTGGAGAAGTTTGAGACCAACGAAGAGAGATTTGGTCCAAGAATCATCCAACTTAACCAAGTTCGTCCATTTTGGTCTTTCTTCGTTTTGACTAGCTTCAAAGTTAACCAACCAAATGTCAAGCATAGATTGATGTAATATGACACAATAAACCATGTGGAGAAGTTTGAGACCAACGAAGAGATTTGGTCCAAGAATCATCCAACTTAACCAAGTTCGTCCATTTTGGTCTTTCTTCGTTTCGACTAGCTTCAAAGTTGACCGAAGCCAAATGTCAAGCAAGATTGATGTAATATGACACAATAAACCATGTGGAAAGTTTGAGACCAACGAAGAGCCATTTGGTCCAAGAATCATCCAACTTGACCAAGTTCGTCCTTTTGGTCTTTCTTCGTTTCGACTAGCTTCAACCTTAACCAAAGCCAAATGTCAAGCATAGATTGATGTAATATGACACAATAAACCATGTGGAGAAGTTTGAGACCAACGAAGAGCCATTTGGTCGAAGAATCATCCAACTTAACCAAGTTCGTCCATTTTGGTCTTTCTTCTTTGACGACTAGCTTCAAAGTTATCCAAAGCCAAATGTCAAGCATAGATTGATGTAATATGACACAATAAACCATGTGGAGAAGTTTGAGACCAACGAAGAGATTTTGGTCCAAGAATCATCCAACTTAACCAAGTTCGTCCATTTTGGTCTTTCTTCATTTCGACTAGCTTCAACCTTATCCAAAGCCAAATGTCAAGCATAATTGATGTAATATTACACAATAAACCGTTTGATCTAGCTTCAACATTGATTGAAACCAATCTTAAGCATAGATTGATGTAATATAACACAATAAACCATGTGGAGAAGTTTGAGACCATGAAGAGCCATTTGGTCCAAAATCATCCAACTTAACCAAGTTCGTCCATTTTGGTCTTTCTTCATTTCGACTAGCTTCAAACTTAACCAAAGCCAAATGTCAAGCATAGATTGATGTAATATGACACAATAAACCATGTGGAGAAGTTTGAGACCAACGAAGAGCCATTTGGTCCAAGAATCATCCAACTTAACCAAGTTCGTCCATTTGGTCTTTCTTCATTTCGACTAGCTTCAACCTTAACCAAAGCCAAATGTCAAGCATAGATTGATGTAATATGACACAATAAACCATGTGGAGAAGTTTGAGACCAACGAAGAGCCATTTGGTCCAAGAATCATCCAACTTGACCAAGTTCGTCCATTTTGGTCTTTCTTCATTTCGACTAGCTTCAACCTTAACCAAAGCCAAATGTCAAGCATAGATTGATGTAATATGACACAATAAACCATGTGGAGAAGTTTGAGACCAACGAAGAGCCATTTGGTCAAAGAATCATCCAACTTGACCAAGTTCGTCCATTTTTCTCTTTCTTTGTTTCGACTAGCTTCAACCATAACCAAAGCCAAATGTCAAGCATAAATTGATGTAATATGACACAATAAACCATGTGGAGAAGTTTGAGACCAACGAAGAGCCATTTGGTCCAAAAATCATCCAACTTAACCAAGTTCGTCCATTTTGGTCTTTCTTCGTTTCGACTAGCTTCAAATTAACCGAAGCCAAATGTCAAGCATAGATTGATGTAATATGACACAATAAACCATGTGGAGAAGTTTGAGACCAACGAAGAGCAATTTGGTCCAAGAATCATCCAACTTAACCAAGTTCGTCCATTTTGGTCTTTCTTCGTTTCGACTAGCTTCAAAGTAACCGAAGCCAAATGTCAAGCATAGATTGATGTAATATGACACAATAAACCATGTGGAGAAGTTTGAGACCAACGAAGAGCCATTTGGTCCAAGAATCATCCAACTTAACCAAGTTCGTCCATTTTGTCTTTCTTCATTTCGACTAGCTTCAACCTTAACCAAAGCCAAATGTCAAGCATAGATTGATGTAATATGACACAATAAACCATGTGGAGAAGTTTGAGACCAACGAAGAGCCATTTGGTCCAAGAATCATCCAACTTTACCAAGTTCGTCCATTTTGGTCTTTCTTCGTTTCGACTAGCTTCAACCTTAACCAAAGCCAAATGTCAAGCATAGATTGATGTAATATGACACAATAAACCATGTGGAGAAGTTTGAGACCAACGAAGAGCCATTTGGTCCAAGAATCATCCAACTTGACCAAGTTCGTCCATTTTGGTCTTTCTTCATTTTGACTAGCTTCAAACATAACCAAAGCCAAATGTCAAGCATAGATTGATGTAATATGACACAATAAACCATGTGGAGAAGTTTGAGACCAACGAAGAGCCATTTGGTCCAAGAATCATCCAACTTACCAAGTTCGTCCATTTTGGTCTTTCTTCATTTCGACTAGCTTCAACTTAACCAAAGCCAAATGTCAAGCATAGATTGATGTAATATGACAATAAACCATGTGGAGAAGTTTGAGACCAACGAAGAGCCATTTGGTCCAAGAATCATCCAACTTAACCAAGTTCGTCCATTTTGGTCTTTCTTCATTTCGACTAGCTTCAAAGTTGACCGAAACCAAATCTTAAGCCTAGATTGATGTAATATGACACAATAAACCATGTGGAGAAGTTTGAGACCAACGAAGAGCCATTTGGTCCAAGAATCATCCAACTTAACCAAGTTCGTCCATTTTGGTCTTTCTTCGTTTCGACTAGCTTCAACCTTAACCGAAGCCAAATGTCAAGCATAGATTGATGTAATATGACACAATAAACCATGTGGAGAAGTTTGAGACCAACGAAGAGCCATTTGGTCCAAGAATCATCCAACTTGACCAAGTTCGTCCATTTTGGTCTTTCTTCATTTCGACTAGCTTCAACTTAACCAAAGCCAAATGTCAAGCATAGATTGATGTAATATGACACAATAAACCATGTGGAGAAGTTTGAGACCAACGAAGAGCCATTTGGTCCAAGAATCATCCAACTTGACCAAGTTCGTCCATTTTGGTCTTTCTTCATTTCGACTAGCTTCAACGTTGACCGAAAGCAAATGTCAAGCATAGATTGATGTAATATGACACAATAAACCATGTGGAGAAGTTTGAGACCAACGAAGAGCCATTTGGTCCAAGAATCATCCAACTTAACCAAGTTCGTCCATTTTGGTCTTTCTTCATTTCGACTAGCTTCAAAGTTGACCGAAACCAAATGTAAGCATAGATTGATGTAATATGACACAATAAACCATGTGGAGAAGTTTGAGACCAACGAAGAGCCATTTGGTCCAAGAATCATCCAACTTAACCAAGTTCGTCCATTTTGGTCTTTCTTCATTTCGACTAGCTTCAAACTTAACCAAAGCCAAATGTCAAGCATAGATTGATGTAATATGACACAATAAACCATGTGGAGAAGTTTGAGACCAACGAAGAGCCATTTGGTCCAAGAATCATCCAACTTCACCAAGTTCGTCCATTTTGGTCTTTCTTCATTTCGACTAGCTTCAAAGTTAACCAAAGCCAAATGTCAAGCATAGATTGATGTAATATGACACAATAAACCATGTGGAGAAGTTTGAGACCAACGAAGAGCCATTTGGTCCAAGAATCATCCAACTTAACCAAGTTCGTCCATTTGGTCTTTCTTCATTTCGACTAGCTTCAACCTTAACCAAAGCCAAATGTCAAGCATAGATTGATGTAATATGACAATAAACCATGTGGAGAAGTTTGAGACCAACGAAGAGCCATTTGGTCCAAGAATCATCCAACTTAACCAAGTTCGTCCATTTTGGTCTTTCTTCATTTTGACTAGCTTCAAAGTTGACCGAAACCAAATGTCAAGCATAGATTGATGTAATATGACACAATAAACCATGTGGAGAAGTTTGAGACCAACGAAGAGCCATTTGGTCGAAGAATCATCCAACTTAACCAAGTTCGTCCATTTTGGTCTTTCTTCGTTTCGACTAGCTTCAACCTTAACCGAAGCCAAATGTCAAGCATAGATTGATGTAATATGACACAATAAACCATGTGGAGAAGTTTGAGACCAACGAAGAGCCATTTGGTCCAAGAATCATCCAACTTGACCAAGTTCGTCCATTTTGGTCTTTCTTCATTTCGACTAGCTTCAACTTAACCAAAGCCAAATGTCAAGCATAGATTGATGTAATATGACACAATAAACCATGTGGAGAAGTTTGAGACCAACGAAGAGCCATTTGGTCCAAGAATCATCCAACTTGACCAAGTTCGTCCATTTTGGTCTTTCTTCATTTCGACTAGCTTCAACGTTGACCGAAAACAAATCTTAAGCATAGATTGATGTAATATGACACAATAAACCATGTGGAGAAGTTTGAGACCAACGAAGAGCCATTTGGTCCAAGAATCATCCAACTTAACCAAGTTCGTCCATTTTGGTCTTTCTTCATTTCGACTAGCTTCAACGTTGACCGAAACCAAATGTAAGCATAGATTGATGTAATATGACACAATAAACCATGTGGAGAAGTTTGAGACCAACGAAGAGCCATTTGGTCCAAGAATCATCCAACTTAACCAAGTTCGTCCATTTTGGTCTTTCTTCATTTCGACTAGCTTCAAACTTAACCAAAGCCAAATGTCAAGCATAGATTGATGTAATATGACACAATAAACCATGTGGAGAAGTTTGAGACCAACGAAGAGCCATTTGGTCCAAGAATCATCCAACTTACCAAGTTCGTCCATTTTGGTCTTTCTTCATTTCGACTAGCTTCAAACTTAACCAAAGCCAAATGTCAAGCATAGATTGATGTAATATGACACAATAAACCATGTGGAGAAGTTTGAGACCAACGAAGAGCCATTTGGTCCAAGAATCATCCAACTTGAACAAGTTCGTCCATTTGGTCTTTCTTCATTTCGACTAGCTTCAACGTTGACCGAAACCAAATGTTAAGCATAGATTGATGTAATATACACAATAAACCATGTGGAGAAGTTTGAGACCAACGAAGAGCCATTTGGTCCAAGAATCATCCAACTTAACCAAGTTCGTCCATTTTGGTCTTTCTTCATTTCGACTAGCTTCAAAGTTAACCAAAGCCAAATGTCAAGCATAGATTGATGTAATATGACACAATAAACCATGTGGAGAAGTTTGAGACCAACGAAGAGCCATTTGGTCCAAGAATCATCCAACTTAACCAAGTTCGTCCATTTTGGTCTTTCTTCATTTCGACTAGCTTCAACGTTGACCGAAACCAAATGTCAAGCATAGATTGATGTAATATGACACAATAAACCATGTGGAGAAGTTTGAGACCAACGAAGAGCATTTGGTCCAAGAATCATCCAACTTCACCAAGTTCGTCCATTTTGGTCTTTCTTCATTTCGACTAGCTTCAAAGTTAACCAAAGCCAAATGTCAAGCATAGATTGATGTAATATGACACAATAAACCATGTGGAGAAGTTTGAGACCAACGAAGAGCCATTTGGTCCAAGAATCATCCAACTTAACCAAGTTCGTCCATTTGGTCTTTCTTCATTTCGACTAGCTTCAACCTTAACCAAAGCCAAATGTCAAGCATAGATTGATGTAATATGACACAATAAACCATGTGGAGAAGTTTGAGACCAACGAAGAGACATTTGGTCCAAGAATCATCCAACTTGACCAAGTTCGTCCATTTTGGTCTTTCTTCATTTCGACTAGCTTCAAACTTAACCAAAGCCAAATGTCAAGCATAGATTGATGTAATATGACACAATAAACCATGTGGAGAAGTTTGAGACCAACGAAGAGACATTTGGTCCAAGAATCATCCAACTTGACCAAGTTCGTCCATTTTGGTCTTTCTTCATTTCGACTAGCTTCAAAGTTAACCAAAGCCAAATGTCAAGCATAGATTGATGTAATATGACACAATAAACCATGTGGAGAAGTTTGAGACCAACGAAGAGCCATTTGGTCCAAGAATCATCCAACTTAACCAAGTTCGTCCATTTTGGTCTTTCTTCATTTCGACTAGCTTCAAACTTAACCAAAGCCAAATGTCAAGCATAGATTGATGTAATATGACACAATAAACCATGTGGAGAAGTTTGAGACCAACGAAGAGCCATTTGGTCCAAGAATCATCCAACTTAACCAAGTTCGTCCATTTTGGTCTTTCTTCATTTCGACTAGCTTCAACCTTAACCAAAGCCAAATGTCAAGCATAGATTGATGTAATATGACACAATAAACCATGTGGAGAAGTTTGAGACCAACGAAGAGCCATTTGGTCCAAGAATCATCCAACTTGACCAAGTTCGTCCATTTTGGTCTTTCTTCATTTCGACTAGCTTCAAACTTAACCAAAGCCAAATGTCAAGCATAGATTGATGTAATATGACACAATAAACCATGTGGAGAAGTTTGAGACCAACGAAGAGCCATTTGGTCCAAGAATCATCCAACTTAACCAAGTTCGTCCATTTTGGTCTTTCTTCATTTCGACTAGCTTCAACCTTAACCAAAGCCAAATGTCAAGCATAGATTGATGTAATATGACACAATAAACCATGTGGAGAAGTTTGAGACCAACGAAGAGCCATTTGGTCCAAGAATCATCCAACTTAACCAAGTTCGTCCATTTTGGTCTTTCTTCATTTCGACTAGCTTCAAACTTAACCAAAGCCAAATGTCAAGCATAGATTGATGTAATATGACACAATAAACCATGTGGAGAAGTTTGAGACCAACGAAGAGCCATTTGGTCCAAGAATCATCCAACTTAACCAAGTTCGTCCATTTTGGTCTTTCTTCATTTCGACTAGCTTCAAAGTTGACCGAAACCAAATGTAAGCATAGATTGATGTAATATGACACAATAAACCATGTGGAGAAGTTTGAGACCAACGAAGAGACATTTGGTCCAAGAATCATCCAACTTGACCAAGTTCGTCCATTTTGGTCTTTCTTCATTTCGACTAGCTTCAAACTTAACCAAAGCCAAATGTCAAGCATAGATTGATGTAATATGACACAATAAACCATGTGGAGAAGTTTGAGACCAACGAAGAGCCATTTGGTCCAAGAATCATCCAACTTTAACAAGTTCGTCCATTTTGGTCTTTCTTCATTTCGACTAGCTTCAACGTTGACCGAAACCAAATGTCAAGCATAGATTGATGTAATATGACACAATAAACCATGTGGAGAAGTTTGAGACCAACGAAGAGCCATTTGGTCCAAGAATCATCCAACTTGACCAAGTTCGTCCATTTTGGTCTTTCTTCATTTCGACTAGCTTCAAACTTAACCAAAGCCAAATGTCAAGCATAGATTGATGTAATATGACACAATAAACCATGTGGAGAAGTTTGAGACCAACGAAGAGCCATTTGGTCCAAGAATCATCCAACTTTACCAAGTTCGTCCATTTGGTCTTTCTTCATTTCGACTAGCTTCAACCTTAACCAAAGCCAAATGTCAAGCATAGATTGATGTAATATGACACAATAAACCATGTGGAGAAGTTTGAGACCAACGAAGAGACATTTGGTCCAAGAATCATCCAACTTGACCAAGTTCGTCCATTTTGGTCTTTCTTCATTTCGACTAGCTTCAACGTTGACCGAAACCAAATGTCAAGCATAGATTGATGTAATATGACACAATAAACCATGTGGAGAAGTTTGAGACCAACGAAGAGACATTTGGTCCAAGAATCATCCAACTTAACCAAGTTCGTCCATTTTGGTCTTTCTTCATTTCGACTAGCTTCAAACTTAACCAAAGCCAAATGTCAAGCATAGATTGATGTAATATGACACAATAAACCATGTGGAGAAGTTTGAGACCAACGAAGAGCCATTTGGTCCAAGAATCATCCAACTTTAACAAGTTCGTCCATTTGGTCTTTCTTCATTTCGACTAGCTTCAACGTTGACCGAAACCAAATGTTAAGCATAGATTGATGTAATATAACAATAAACCATGTGGAGAAGTTTGAGACCAACGAAGAGCCATTTGGTCCAAGAATCATCCAACTTGACCAAGTTCGTCCATTTTGGTCTTTCTTCATTTCGACTAGCTTCAAACTTAACCAAAGCCAAATGTCAAGCATAGATTGATGTAATATGACACAATAAACCATGTGGAGAAGTTTGAGACCAACGAAGAGCCATTTGGTCCAAGAATCATCCAACTTACCAAGTTCGTCCATTTGGTCTTTCTTCATTTCGACTAGCTTCAACCTTAACCAAAGCCAAATGTCAAGCATAGATTGATGTAATATGACACAATAAACCATGTGGAGAAGTTTGAGACCAACGAAGAGACATTTGGTCCAAGAATCATCCAACTTGACCAAGTTCGTCCATTTTGGTCTTTCTTCATTTCGACTAGCTTCAACGTTGACCGAAACCAAATGTCAAGCATAGATTGATGTAATATGACACAATAAACCATGTGGAGAAGTTTGAGACCAACGAAGAGACATTTGGTCCAAGAATCATCCAACTTAACCAAGTTCGTCCATTTTGGTCTTTCTTCATTTCGACTAGCTTCAAACATTAACCAAAGCCAAATGTCAAGCATAGATTGATGTAATATGACACAATAAACCATGTGGAGAAGTTTGAGACCAACGAAGAGCCATTTGGTCCAAGAATCATCCAACTTAACCAAGTTCGTCCATTTTGGTCTTTCTTCATTTCGACTAGCTTCAACGTTGACCGAAACCAAATGTCAAGCATAGATTGATGTAATATGACACAATAAACCATGTGGAGAAGTTTGAGACCAACGAAGAGACATTTGGTCCAAGAATCATCCAACTTGACCAAGTTCGTCCATTTTGGTCTTTCTTCATTTCGACTAGCTTCAAACTTAACCAAAGCCAAATGTCAAGCATAGATTGATGTAATATGACACAATAAACCATGTGGAGAAGTTTGAGACCAACGAAGAGTCATTTGGTCCAAGAATCATCCAACTTGACCAAGTTCGTCCATTTTGGTCTTTCTTCATTTCGACTAGCTTCAACCTTAACCAAAGCCAAATGTCAAGCATAGATTGATGTAATATGACACAATAAACCATGTGGAGAAGTTTGAGACCAACGAAGAGACATTTGGTCCAAGAATCATCCAACTTGACCAAGTTCGTCCATTTTGGTCTTTCTTCATTTCGACTAGCTTCAACGTTGACCGAAACCAAATGTCAAGCATAGATTGATGTAATATGACACAATAAACCATGTGGAGAAGTTTGAGACCAACGAAGAGCCATTTGGTCCAAGAATCATCCAACTTAACCAAGTTCGTCCATTTTGGTCTTTCTTCATTTCGACTAGCTTCAACCTTAACCAAAGCCAAATGTCAAGCATAGATTGATGTAATATGACACAATAAACCATGTGGAGAAGTTTGAGACCAACGAAGAGCCATTTGGTCCAAGAATCATCCAACTTAACCAAGTTCGTCCATTTTGGTCTTTTTCATTTCGACTAGCTTCAACGTTAACCGAAACCAAATGTCAAGCATAGATTGATGTAATATAACAATAAACCATGTGGAGAAGTTTGAGACCAACGAAGAGCCATTTGGTCGAAGAATCATCCAACTTAACCAAGTTCGTCCATTTTGGTCTTTCTTCATTTCGACTAGCTTCAACCTTAACCAAAGCCAAATGTCAAGCATAGATTGATGTAATATGACACAATAAACCATGTGGAGAAGTTTGAGACCAACGAAGAGCCATTTGGTCCAAGAATCATCCAACTTGACCAAGTTCGTCCATTTTGGTCTTTCTTCATTTCGACTAGCTTCAACGTTGACCGAAACCAAATGTCAAGCATAGATTGATGTAATATGACACAATAAACCATGTGGAGAAGTTTGAGACCAACGAAGAGCCATTTGGTCAAGAATCATCCAACTTAACCAAGTTCGTCCATTTTGGTCTTTCTTCATTTCGACTAGCTTCAACGTTGACCGAAACCAAATGTTAAGCATAGATTGATGTAATATACACAATAAACCATGTGGAGAAGTTTGAGACCAACGAAGAGCCATTTGGTCCAAGAATCATCCAACTTAACCAAGTTCGTCCATTTTGGTCTTTCTTCATTTCGACTAGCTTCAACCTTAACCAAAGCCAAATGTCAAGCATAGATTGATGTAATATGACACAATAAACCATGTGGAGAAGTTTGAGACCAACGAAGAGCCATTTGGTCCAAGAATCATCCAACTTGACCAAGTTCGTCCATTTTGGTCTTTCTTCATTTCGACTAGCTTCAACGTTGACCGAAACCAAATGTCAAGCATAGATTGATGTAATATGACACAATAAACCATGTGGAGAAGTTTGAGACCAACGAAGAGCCATTTGGTCCAAGAATCATCCAACTTAACCAAGTTCGTCCATTTTGGTCTTTCTTCATTTCGACTAGCTTCAACGTTGACCGAAACCAAATGTCAAGCATAGATTGATGTAATATGACACAATAAACCATGTGGAGAAGTTTGAGACCAACGAAGAGCCATTTGGTCCAAGAATCATCCAACTTAACCAAGTTCGTCCATTTTGGTCTTTCTTCATTTCGACTAGCTTCAACCTTAACCAAAGCCAAATGTCAAGCATAGATTGATGTAATATGACACAATAAACCATGTGGAGAAGTTTGAGACCAACGAAGAGCCATTTGGTCCAAGAATCATCCAACTTAACCAAGTTCGTCCATTTTGGTCTTTCTTCATTTCGACTAGCTTCAACGTTGACCGAAACCAAATGTCAAGCATAGATTGATGTAATATGACACAATAAACCATGTGGAGAAGTTTGAGACCAACGAAGAGCCATTTGGTCGAAGAATCATCCAACTTAACCAAGTTCGTCCATTTTGGTCTTTCTTCATTTCGACTAGCTTCAACCTTAACCAAAGCCAAATGTCAAGCATAGATTGATGTAATATGACACAATAAACCATGTGGAGAAGTTTGAGACCAACGAAGAGCCATTTGGTCCAAGAATCATCCAACTTGACCAAGTTCGTCCATTTTGGTCTTTCTTCATTTCGACTAGCTTCAACGTTGACCGAAACCAAATGTCAAGCATAGATTGATGTAATATGACACAATAAACCATGTGGAGAAGTTTGAGACCAACGAAGAGCCATTTGGTCCAAGAATCATCCAACTTAACCAAGTTCGTCCATTTTGGTCTTTCTTCATTTCGACTAGCTTCAACGTTTACCGAAACCAAATGTCAAGCATAGATTGATGTAATATGACACAATAAACCATGTGGAGAAGTTTGAGACCAACGAAGAGAATTTGGTCGAAGAATCATCCAACTTGACCAAGTTCGTCCATTTTGGTCTTTCTTCATTTCGACTAGCTTCAAACTTAACCAAAGCCAAATGTCAAGCATAGATTGATGTAATATGACACAATAAACCATGTGGAGAAGTTTGAGACCAACGAAGAGCCATTTGGTCCAAGAATCATCCAACTTTACCAAGTTCGTCCATTTTGGTCTTTCTTCATTTCGACTAGCTTCAACCTTAACCAAAGCCAAATGTCAAGCATAGATTGATGTAATATGACACAATAAACCATGTGGAGAAGTTTGAGACCAACGAAGAGCCATTTGGTCCAAGAATCATCCAACTTAACCAAGTTCGTCCATTTGGTCTTTCTTCATTTCGACTAGCTTCAACCTTAACCAAAGCCAAATGTCAAGCATAGATTGATGTAATATGACACAATAAACCATGTGGAGAAGTTTGAGACCAACGAAGAGCCATTTGGTCCAAGAATCATCCAACTTGACCAAGTTCGTCCATTTTGGTCTTTCTTCATTTCGACTAGCTTCAAACTTAACCAAAGCCAAATGTCAAGCATAGATTGATGTAATATGACACAATAAACCATGTGGAGAAGTTTGAGACCAACGAAGAGACATTTGGTCCAAGAATCATCCAACTTGACCAAGTTCGTCCATTTTGGTCTTTCTTCATTTCGACTAGCTTCAAACTTAACCAAAGCCAAATGTCAAGCATAGATTGATGTAATATGACACAATAAACCATGTGGAGAAGTTTGAGACCAACGAAGAGCCATTTGGTCCAAGAATCATCCAACTTAACCAAGTTCGTCCATTTTGGTCTTTCTTCATTTCGACTAGCTTCAACGTTACCGAAACCAAATGTTAAGCATAGATTGATGTAATATGACACAATAAACCATGTGGAGAAGTTTGAGACCAACGAAGAGCCATTTGGTCGAAGAATCATCCAACTTAACCAAGTTCGTCCATTTTGGTCTTTCTTCATTTCGACTAGCTTCAACCTTAACCAAAGCCAAATGTCAAGCATAGATTGATGTAATATGACACAATAAACCATGTGGAGAAGTTTGAGACCAACGAAGAGCCATTTGGTCCAAGAATCATCCAACTTTACCAAGTTCGTCCATTTTGTCTTTCTTCATTTCGACTAGCTTCAACCTTAACCAAAGCCAAATGTCAAGCATAGATTGATGTAATATGACACAATAAACCATGTGGAGAAGTTTGAGACCAACGAAGAGCCATTTGGTCCAAGAATCATCCAACTTAACCAAGTTCGTCCATTTTGGTCTTTCTTCATTTCGACTAGCTTCAACCTTAACCAAAGCCAAATGTCAAGCATAGATTGATGTAATATGACACAATAAACCATGTGGAGAAGTTTGAGACCAACGAAGAGCCATTTGGTCCAAGAATCATCCAACTTAACCAAGTTCGTCCATTTTGGTCTTTCTTCATTTCGACTAGCTTCAACGTTGACCGAAAGCAAATGTCAAGCATAGATTGATGTAATATGACACAATAAACCATGTGGAGAAGTTTGAGACCAACGAAGAGCCATTTGGTCCAAGAATCATCCAACTTAACCAAGTTCGTCCATTTTGGTCTTTCTTCATTTCGACTAGCTTCAACCTTAACCAAAGCCAAATGTCAAGCATAGATTGATGTAATATGACACAATAAACCATGTGGAGAAGTTTGAGACCAACGAAGAGCCATTTGGTCCAAGAATCATCCAACTTACCAAGTTCGTCCATTTGGTCTTTCTTCATTTCGACTAGCTTCAACCTTAACCAAAGCCAAATGTCAAGCATAGATTGATGTAATATGACACAATAAACCATGTGGAGAAGTTTGAGACCAACGAAGAGCCATTTGGTCCAAGAATCATCCAACTTGACCAAGTTCGTCCATTTTGGTCTTTCTTCATTTCGACTAGCTTCAAAGTTAACCAAAGCCAAATGTCAAGCATAGATTGATGTAATATGACACAATAAACCATGTGGAGAAGTTTGAGACCAACGAAGAGACATTTGGTCCAAGAATCATCCAACTTAACCAAGTTCGTCCATTTTGGTCTTTCTTCATTTCGACTAGCTTCAAAGTAACCAAAGCCAAATGTCAAGCATAGATTGATGTAATATGACACAATAAACCATGTGGAGAAGTTTGAGACCAACGAAGAGCCATTTGGTCCAAGAATCATCCAACTTGACCAAGTTCGTCCATTTTGGTCTTTCTTCATTTCGACTAGCTTCAACCTTAACCAAAGCCAAATGTCAAGCATAGATTGATGTAATATGACACAATAAACCATGTGGAGAAGTTTGAGACCAACGAAGAGCCATTTGGTCCAAGAATCATCCAACTTTACCAAGTTCGTCCATTTTGGTCTTTCTTCATTTCGACTAGCTTCAACCTTAACCAAAGCCAAATGTCAAGCATAGATTGATGTAATATGACACAATAAACCATGTGGAGAAGTTTGAGACCAACGAAGAGCCATTTGGTCCAAGAATCATCCAACTTTACCAAGTTCGTCCATTTGGTCTTTCTTCATTTCGACTAGCTTCAACCTTAACCAAAGCCAAATGTCAAGCATAGATTGATGTAATATGACACAATAAACCATGTGGAGAAGTTTGAGACCAACGAAGAGCCATTTGGTCCAAGAATCATCCAACTTAACCAAGTTCGTCCATTTTGGTCTTTCTTCATTTCGACTAGCTTCAACGTTAACCGAAACCAAATGTCAAGCATAGATTGATGTAATATGACACAATAAACCATGTGGAGAAGTTTGAGACCAACGAAGAGCCATTTGGTCCAAGAATCATCCAACTTAACCAAGTTCGTCCATTTTGGTCTTTCTTCATTTCGACTAGCTTCAAAGTTAACCAAAGCCAAATGTCAAGCATAGATTGATGTAATATGACACAATAAACCATGTGGAGAAGTTTGAGACCAACGAAGAGCCATTTGGTCCAAGAATCATCCAACTTAACCAAGTTCGTCCATTTGGTCTTTCTTCATTTCGACTAGCTTCAACCTTAACCAAAGCCAAATGTCAAGCATAGATTGATGTAATATGACACAATAAACCATGTGGAGAAGTTTGAGACCAACGAAGAGCCATTTGGTCCAAGAATCATCCAACTTACCAAGTTCGTCCATTTGGTCTTTCTTCATTTCGACTAGCTTCAACCTTAACCAAAGCCAAATGTCAAGCATAGATTGATGTAATATGACACAATAAACCATGTGGAGAAGTTTGAGACCAACGAAGAGCCATTTGGTCCAAGAATCATCCAACTTGACCAAGTTCGTCCATTTTGGTCTTTCTTCATTTCGACTAGCTTCAAGTTAACCAAAGCCAAATGTCAAGCATAGATTGATGTAATATGACACAATAAACCATGTGGAGAAGTTTGAGACCAACGAAGAGCCATTTGGTCCAAGAATCATCCAACTTAACCAAGTTCGTCCATTTTGGTCTTTCTTCATTTCGACTAGCTTCAAACATAACCAAAGCCAAATGTCAAGCATAGATTGATGTAATATGACACAATAAACCATGTGGAGAAGTTTGAGACCAACGAAGAGCCATTTGGTCCAAGAATCATCCAACTTAACCAAGTTCGTCCATTTTGGTCTTTCTTCATTTCGACTAGCTTCAACCTTAACCAAAGCCAAATGTCAAGCATAGATTGATGTAATATGACACAATAAACCATGTGGAGAAGTTTGAGACCAACGAAGAGCCATTTGGTCCAAGAATCATCCAACTTTACCAAGTTCGTCCATTTTGGTCTTTCTTCATTTCGACTAGCTTCAACCTTAACCAAAGCCAAATGTCAAGCATAGATTGATGTAATATGACACAATAAACCATGTGGAGAAGTTTGAGACCAACGAAGAGCCATTTGGTCCAAGAATCATCCAACTTTACCAAGTTCGTCCATTTGGTCTTTCTTCATTTCGACTAGCTTCAACCTTAACCAAAGCCAAATGTCAAGCATAGATTGATGTAATATGACACAATAAACCATGTGGAGAAGTTTGAGACCAACGAAGAGCCATTTGGTCCAAGAATCATCCAACTTAACCAAGTTCGTCCATTTTGGTCTTTTTCATTTCGACTAGCTTCAACGTTGACCGAAAGCAAATGTAAGCATAGATTGATGTAATATGACACAATAAACCATGTGGAGAAGTTTGAGACCAACGAAGAGCCATTTGGTCCAAGAATCATCCAACTTAACCAAGTTCGTCCATTTTGGTCTTTCTTCGTTTTCGACTAGCTTCAACCTTAACCGAAGCCAAATGTCAAGCATAGATTGATGTAATATGACACAATAAACCATGTGGAGAAGTTTGAGACCAACGAAGAGCCATTTGGTCCAAGAATCATCCAACTTAACCAAGTTCGTCCATTTTGGTCTTTCTTCATTTCGACTAGCTTCAAAGTTACCAAAGCCAAATGTCAAGCATAGATTGATGTAATATGACACAATAAACCATGTGGAGAAGTTTGAGACCAACGAAGAGCCATTTGGTCCAAGAATCATCCAACTTAACCAAGTTCGTCCATTTGGTCTTTCTTCATTTCGACTAGCTTCAAAGTTAACCAAAGCCAAATGTCAAGCATAGATTGATGTAATATGACACAATAAACCATGTGGAGAAGTTTGAGACCAACGAAGAGCCATTTGGTCCAAGAATCATCCAACTTAACAAGTTCGTCCATTTGGTCTTTCTTCATTTCGACTAGCTTCAACCTTAACCAAAGCCAAATGTCAAGCATAGATTGATGTAATATGACACAATAAACCATGTGGAGAAGTTTGAGACCAACGAAGAGCCATTTGGTCCAAGAATCATCCAACTTGACCAAGTTCGTCCATTTTGGTCTTTCTTCATTTCGACTAGCTTCAAACTTAACCAAAGCCAAATGTCAAGCATAGATTGATGTAATATGACACAATAAACCATGTGGAGAAGTTTGAGACCAACGAAGAGCCATTTGGTCCAAGAATCATCCAACTTAACCAAGTTCGTCCATTTTGGTCTTTCTTCATTTCGACTAGCTTCAAAGTTAACCAAAGCCAAATGTCAAGCATAGATTGATGTAATATGACACAATAAACCATGTGGAGAAGTTTGAGACCAACGAAGAGCCATTTGGTCCAAGAATCATCCAACTTAACAAGTTCGTCCATTTTGGTCTTTCTTCATTTCGACTAGCTTCAACCTTAACCAAAGCCAAATGTCAAGCATAGATTGATGTAATATGACACAATAAACCATGTGGAGAAGTTTGAGACCAACGAAGAGCCATTTGGTCCAAGAATCATCCAACTTAACCAAGTTCGTCCATTTTGGTCTTTCTTCATTTCGACTAGCTTCAAACTTAACCAAAGCCAAATGTCAAGCATAGATTGATGTAATATGACACAATAAACCATGTGGAGAAGTTTGAGACCAACGAAGAGCCATTTGGTCCAAGAATCATCCAACTTAACCAAGTTCGTCCATTTTGGTCTTTCTTCATTTCGACTAGCTTCAACGTTGACCGAAAGCCAAATGTCAAGCATAGATTGATGTAATATGACACAATAAACCATGTGGAGAAGTTTGAGACCAACGAAGAGCCATTTGGTCCAAGAATCATCCAACTTAACCAAGTTCGTCCATTTTGGTCTTTCTTCGTTTCGACTAGCTTCAAAGTTAACCGAAGCCAAATGTCAAGCATAGATTGATGTAATATGACACAATAAACCATGTGGAGAAGTTTGAGACCAACGAAGAGCCATTTGGTCCAAGAATCATCCAACTTAACCAAGTTCGTCCATTTTGGTCTTTCTTCATTTCGACTAGCTTCAAACATAACCAAAGCCAAATGTCAAGCATAGATTGATGTAATATGACACAATAAACCATGTGGAGAAGTTTGAGACCAACGAAGAGCCATTTGGTCCAAGAATCATCCAACTTTACCAAGTTCGTCCATTTGGTCTTTCTTCATTTCGACTAGCTTCAACCTTAACCAAAGCCAAATGTCAAGCATAGATTGATGTAATATGACACAATAAACCATGTGGAGAAGTTTGAGACCAACGAAGAGCCATTTGGTCCAAGAATCATCCAACTTAACAAGTTCGTCCATTTGGTCTTTCTTCATTTCGACTAGCTTCAACCTTAACCAAAGCCAAATGTCAAGCATAGATTGATGTAATATGACACAATAAACCATGTGGAGAAGTTTGAGACCAACGAAGAGCCATTTGGTCCAAGAATCATCCAACTTAACCAAGTTCGTCCATTTTGGTCTTTCTTCATTTCGACTAGCTTCAAAGTTGACCGAAACCAAATGTCAAGCATAGATTGATGTAATATGACACAATAAACCATGTGGAGAAGTTTGAGACCAACGAAGAGCCATTTGGTCCAAGAATCATCCAACTTAACCAAGTTCGTCCATTTTGGTCTTTCTTCGTTTCGACTAGCTTCAACCTTAACCGAAGCCAAATGTCAAGCATAGATTGATGTAATATGACACAATAAACCATGTGGAGAAGTTTGAGACCAACGAAGAGATTTTGGTCCAAGAATCATCCAACTTCACCAAGTTCGTCCATTTTGGTCTTTCTTCATTTCGACTAGCTTCAAACTTAACCAAAGCCAAATGTCAAGCATAGATTGATGTAATATGACACAATAAACCATGTGGAGAAGTTTGAGACCAACGAAGAGCCATTTGGTCCAAGAATCATCCAACTTAACCAAGTTCGTCCATTTTGGTCTTTCTTCATTTCGACTAGCTTCAAAGTTAACCAAAGCCAAATGTCAAGCATAGATTGATGTAATATGACACAATAAACCATGTGGAGAAGTTTGAGACCAACGAAGAGCCATTTGGTCCAAGAATCATCCAACTTAACCAAGTTCGTCCATTTGGTCTTTCTTCATTTCGACTAGCTTCAACCTTAACCAAAGCCAAATGTCAAGCATAGATTGATGTAATATGACACAATAAACCATGTGGAGAAGTTTGAGACCAACGAAGAGCCATTTGGTCCAAGAATCATCCAACTTAACCAAGTTCGTCCATTTTGGTCTTTTTCATTTCGACTAGCTTCAACGTTGACCGAAACCAAATGTCAAGCATAGATTGATGTAATATGACACAATAAACCATGTGGAGAAGTTTGAGACCAACGAAGAGCCATTTGGTCCAAGAATCATCCAACTTAACCAAGTTCGTCCATTTTGGTCTTTCTTCGTTTCGACTAGCTTCAACCTTAACCGAAGCCAAATGTCAAGCATAGATTGATGTAATATGACACAATAAACCATGTGGAGAAGTTTGAGACCAACGAAGAGCCATTTGGTCCAAGAATCATCCAACTTGACCAAGTTCGTCCATTTTGGTCTTTCTTCATTTCGACTAGCTTCAAAGTTAACCAAAGCCAAATGTCAAGCATAGATTGATGTAATATGACACAATAAACCATGTGGAGAAGTTTGAGACCAACGAAGAGCCATTTGGTCCAAGAATCATCCAACTTAACCAAGTTCGTCCATTTTGGTCTTTCTTCATTTCGACTAGCTTCAAACTTAACCAAAGCCAAATGTCAAGCATAGATTGATGTAATATGACACAATAAACCATGTGGAGAAGTTTGAGACCAACGAAGAGCCATTTGGTCCAAGAATCATCCAACTTTACCAAGTTCGTCCATTTGGTCTTTCTTCATTTCGACTAGCTTCAACCTTAACCAAAGCCAAATGTCAAGCATAGATTGATGTAATATGACACAATAAACCATGTGGAGAAGTTTGAGACCAACGAAGAGCCATTTGGTCCAAGAATCATCCAACTTTAACAAGTTCGTCCATTTTGGTCTTTCTTCATTTCGACTAGCTTCAACCTAACCAAAGCCAAATGTCAAGCATAGATTGATGTAATATGACACAATAAACCATGTGGAGAAGTTTGAGACCAACGAAGAGCCATTTGGTCCAAGAATCATCCAACTTGACCAAGTTCGTCCATTTTGGTCTTTCTTCATTTCGACTAGCTTCAAACTTAACCAAAGCCAAATGTCAAGCATAGATTGATGTAATATGACACAATAAACCATGTGGAGAAGTTTGAGACCAACGAAGAGCCATTTGGTCCAAGAATCATCCAACTTAACCAAGTTCGTCCATTTTGGTCTTTCTTCATTTCGACTAGCTTCAACCTAACCAAAGCCAAATGTCAAGCATAGATTGATGTAATATGACACAATAAACCATGTGGAGAAGTTTGAGACCAACGAAGAGCCATTTGGTCCAAGAATCATCCAACTAACCAAGTTCGTCCATTTTGGTCTTTCTTCATTTCGACTAGCTTCAACGTTGACCGAAACCAAATGTAAGCATAGATTGATGTAATATGACACAATAAACCATGTGGAGAAGTTTGAGACCAACGAAGAGCCATTTGGTCAAGAATCATCCAACTTAACCAAGTTCGTCCATTTTGGTCTTTCTTCGTTTCGACTAGCTTCAACCTTAACGAAGCCAAATGTCAAGCATAGATTGATGTAATATGACACAATAAACCATGTGGAGAAGTTTGAGACCAACGAAGAGCCATTTGGTCCAAGAATCATCCAACTTGACCAAGTTCGTCCATTTTGGTCTTTCTTCATTTCGACTAGCTTCAAACTTAACCAAAGCCAAATGTCAAGCATAGATTGATGTAATATGACACAATAAACCATGTGGAGAAGTTTGAGACCAACGAAGAGCCATTTGGTCCAAGAATCATCCAACTTAACCAAGTTCGTCCATTTTGGTCTTTCTTCATTTCGACTAGCTTCAAACTTAACCAAAGCCAAATGTCAAGCATAGATTGATGTAATATGACACAATAAACCATGTGGAGAAGTTTGAGACCAACGAAGAACCATTTGGTCCAAGAATCATCCAACTTAACCAAGTTCGTCCATTTGGTCTTTCTTCGTTTCGACTAGCTTCAAAGTTGACCGAAACCAAATGTCAAGCATAGATTGATGTAATATGACACAATAAACCATGTGGAGAAGTTTGAGACCAACGAAGAGCCATTTGGTCCAAGAATCATCCAACTAACCAAGTTCGTCCATTTTGGTCTTTCTTCGTTTCGACTAGCTTCAACCTTAACCGAAGCCAAATGTCAAGCATAGATTGATGTAATATGACACAATAAACCATGTGGAGAAGTTTGAGACCAACGAAGAGAGATTTGGTCCAAGAATCATCCAACTTACCAAGTTCGTCCATTTTGGTCTTTCTTCGTTTCGACTAGCTTCAAAGTTAACCAAAGCCAAATGTCAAGCATAGATTGATGTAATATGACACAATAAACCATGTGGAGAAGTTTGAGACCAACGAAAGAGATTTGGTCCAAGAATCATCCAACTTGACCAAGTTCGTCCATTTTGGTCTTTCTTCGTTTCGACTAGCTTCAAAGTTAACCAAAGCCAAATGTCAAGCATAGATTGATGTAATATGACACAATAAACCATGTGGAGAAGTTTGAGACCAACGAAGAGAGATTTGGTCCAAGAATCATCCAACTTACCAAGTTCGTCCATTTGGTCTTTCTTCATTTCGACTAGCTTCAAAGTTAACCGAAGCCAAATGTCAAGCATAGATTGATGTAATATGACACAATAAACCATGTGGAGAAGTTTGAGACCAACGAAGAGAGATTTGGTCCAAGAATCATCCAACTTGACCAAGTTCGTCCATTTTGTCTTCTTCATTTCGACTAGCTTCAAAGTTAACCAAAGCCAAATGTCAAGCATAGATTGATGTAATATGACACAATAAACCATGTGGAGAAGTTTGAGACCAACGAAGAGCCATTTGGTCCAAGAATCATCCAACTTAACCAAGTTCGTCCATTTGGGTCTTTCTTCGTTTCGACTAGCTTCAACTTAACCGAAAGCCAAATGTCAAGCATAGATTGATGTAATATGACACAATAAACCATGTGGAGAAGTTTGAGACCAACGAAGAGCCATTTGTCCAAGAATCATCCAACTTTACCAGTTCGTCCATTTGGTCTTCTTCGTTTCGACTAGCTTCAAAGTTAACCAAAGCCAAATGTCAAGCATAGATTGATGTAATATGACACAATAAACCATGTGGAGAAGTTTGAGACCAACGAAGAGATTTGGTCCAAGAATCATCCAACTTAACCAAGTTCGTCCATTTTGGTCTTTCTTCATTTCGACTAGCTTCAAAGTTAACCAAAGCCAAATGTCAAGCATAGATTGATGTAATATGACACAATAAACCATGTGGAGAAGTTTGAGAACCAACGAAGAGCCATTGGTCCAAGAATCATCCACTTAACAAGTTCGTCCATTTTGGTCTTTCTTCGTTTCGACTAGCTTCAAAGTTAACCGAAGCCAAATGTCAAGCATAGATTGATGTAATATGACACAATAAACCATGTGGAGAAGTTTGAGACCAACGAAGAGCCATTTGGTCCAAGAATCATCCAACTTAACCAGTTCGTCCATTTGGTCTTTCTTCATTTCGACTAGCTTCAAATTGCCAACCAAATGTCAAGCATAGATTGATGTAATATGACACAATAAACCATGTGTAGAAGTTTGAGACCAACGAAGAGAGATTTGGTCCAAGAATCATCCAACTTAACCAAGTTCGTCCATTTTGGTCTTTCTTCGTTTCGACTAGCTTCAACCTTAACCAAAGCCAAATGTCAAGCATAGATTGATGTAATATGACACAATAAACCATGTGGAGAAGTTTGAGACCAACGAAGAGAGATTTGGTCCAAGAATCATCCAACTTTACCAAGTTCGTCCATTTTGGTCTTTCTTCTTTCGACTAGCTTCAAAGTTAACCAAAGCCAAATGTCAAGCATAGATTGATGTAATATGACACAATAAACCATGTGGAGAAGTTTGAGACCAACGAAGAGAGATTTGGTCCAAGAATCATCCAACTTGACCAAGTTCGTCCATTTTGGTCTTTCTTCGTTTCGACTAGCTTCAAAGTTGACCGAAAGCCAAATGTCAAGCATAGATTGATGTAATATGACACAATAAACCATGTGGAGAAGTTTGAGACCAACGAAGAGCCATTTGGTCCAAGAATCATCCAACTTAACCAAGTTCGTCCATTTGGTCTTTCTTCGTTTCGACTAGCTTCAACCTTAACCAAACCAAATGTCAAGCATAGATTGATGTAATATGACACAATAAACCATGTGGAAATTTGAGACCAACGAAGGAGAATTTGGTCCAAGAATCATCCAACTTAACCAAGTTCGTCCATTTTGGTCTTTTTCTTTTCGACTAGCTTCAAAGTTAACCGAAGCCAAATGTCAAGCATAGATTGATGTAATATGACACAATAAACCATGTGGAGAAGTTGAGACCAACGAAGAGAGATTTGGTCCAAGAATCATCCAACTTTAACCAAGTTCGTCCATTTGGTCTTTCTTCGTTTCGACTAGCTTCAACCTTAACCGAAAGCCAAATGTCAAGCATAGATTGATGTAATATGACACAATAAACCATGTGGAGAAGTTTGAGACCAACGAAGAGAGATTTGGTCCAAGAATCATCCAACTAACCAAGTTCGTCCATTTTGGTCTTTCTTCGTTTCGACTAGCTTCAAAGTTGACCAAAGCAAATAAGTCAAGCATAGATTGATGTAATATGACACAATAAACCATGTGGAGAAGTTTGAGACCAACGAAGAGACCATTGGTCCAAGAATCATCCAACTTACCAAGTTCGTCCATTTGGTCTTTCTTCGTTTCGACTAAGCTAGCTTCAACCTTAACCGAAGCCAAATGTCAAGCATAGATTGATGTAATATGACACAATAAACCATGTGGAGAGTTTGAGACCAACGAAGAGAGATTTGGTCCAAGAATCATCCAACTTAACCAAGTTCGTCCATTTGGTCTTTCTTCATTTCGACTAGCTTCAACTTTACCAAAGCCAAATGTCAAGCATAGATTGATGTAATATGACACAATAAACCATGTGGAGAAGTTTGAGACCAACGAAGAGCCATTTGGTCCAAGAATCATCCAACTTAACAAGTTCGTCCATTTGGTCTTTCTTCATTTCGACTAGCTTCAACTTCAATAACCAAAGCCAAATGTCAAGCATAGATTGATGTAATATGACACAATAAACCATGTGGAGAAGTTTGAGACCAACGAAGAGCCATTTGGTCCAAGAATCATCCAACTTGACCAAGTTCGTCCATTTTGGTCTTTCTTCGTTTCGACTAGCTTCAAAGTTAACCAAAGCCAAATGTCAAGCATAGATTGATGTAATATGACACAATAAACCATGTGGAGAAGTTTGAGACCAACGAAGAGAGATTTGGTCCAAGAATCATCCAACTTTAACAAGTTCGTCATTTGGTCTTTCTTCGTTTCGACTAGCTTCAACCTTAACCAAAGCCAAATGTCAAGCATAGA
>JAKRYI020000059.1:0-58906 GCA_022379115.2 Bauhinia variegata
ACACGTGTGTTCAATCTATGCTTGACATTTGGCTTTTGGTTAAGGTTGAAGCTAGTCGAAACGAAGAAAGACCAAAATGGACGAACTTGGTCAAGTTAGATGATTCTTGGACCAAATGGCTCTTCGTTGGTCTCAAACTTCTCCACATGGTTTATTGTGTCATATTACATCAATCTATGCTTGACATTTGGCTTTGGTTAAGGTTGAAGCTAGTCGAAACGAAGAAAGACCAAAATGGACGAACTTGGTCAAGTTGGATGATTCTTGGACCAAATGGCTCTTCGTTGGTCTCAAACTTCTCCACATGGTTTATTGTGTCATATTACATCAATCTATGCTTGACATTTGGCTTTGGTTAAGGTTGAAGCTAGTCGAAACGAAGAAAGACCAAAATGGACGAACTTGGTCAAGTTGGATGATTCTTGGACCAAATGGCTCTTCGTTGGTCTCAAACTTCTCCACATGGTTTATTGTGTCATATTACATCAATCTATGCTTGACATTTGGCTTTGGTTAAGGTTGAAGCTAGTCGAAACGAAGAAAGACCAAAATGGACGAACTTGGTCAAGTTAGATGATTCTTGACCAAATGGCTCTTCGTTGGTCTCAAACTTCTCCATGGTTTTTTTGTGTCATATTACATCAATCTATGCTTGACATTTGGCTTTGGTTAAGTTTGAAGCTAGTCGAAACAAAGAAAGACCAAAATGGACGAACTTGTTCAAGTTGGATGATTCTTTGACCAAATGGCTCTTCGTTGGTCTCAAACTTCTCCACATGGTTTATTGTGTCATATTACATCAATCTATGCTTGACATTTGGCTTTGGTTAAGGTTGAAGCTAGTCGAAACGAAGAAAGACCAAAATGGACGAACTTGGTCAAGTTGGATGATTCTTGACCAAATGGCTCTTCGTTGGTCTCAAACTTCTCCACATGGTTTATTGTGTCATATTACATCAATCTATGCTTGACATTTGGCTTTGGTTAAGGTTGAAGCTAGTCGAAACGAAGAAAGACCAAAATGGACGAACTTGGTCAAGTTAGATGATTCTTGGACCAAATGGCTCTTCGTTGGTCTCAAACTTCTCCACATGGTTTATTGTGTCATATTACATCAATCTATGCTTGACATTTGGCTTTGGTTAAGGTTGAAGCTAGTCGAAACGAAGAAAGACCAAAATGGACGAACTTGGTCAAGTTGGATGATTCTTGGACCAAATGGCTCTTCGTTGGTCTCAAACTTCTCCACATGGTTTATTGTGTCATATTACATCAATCTATGCTTGACATTTGGCTTTGGTTAAGGTTGAAGCTAGTCGAAACGAAGAAAGACCAAAATGGACGAACTTGGTTAAGTTGGATGATTCTTGACCAAATGGCTCTTCGTTGGTCTCAAACTTCTCCACATGGTTTATTGTGTCATATTACATCAATCTATGCTTGACATTTGGCTTTGGTTAAGGTTGAAGCTAGTCGAAACGAAGAAAGACCAAAATGGACGAACTTGGTCAAGTTGGATGATTCTTGGACCAAATGGCTCTTCGTTGGTCTCAAACTTCTCCACATGGTTTATTGTGTCATATTACATCAATCTATGCTTGACATTTGGCTTTGGTTAAGTTTGAAGCTAGTCGAAACGAAGAAAGACCAAAATGGACGAACTTGGTTAAGTTGATGATTCTTGGACCAAATGGCTCTTCGTTGGTCTCAAACTTCTCCACATGGTTTATTGTGTCATATTACATCAATCTATGCTTGACATTTGGCTTTGGTTAAGTTTGAAGCTAGTCGAAACGAAGAAAGACCAAAATGGACGAACTTGGTCAAGTTGGATGATTCTTGGACCAAATGGCTCTTCGTTGGTCTCAAACTTCTCCACATGGTTTATTGTGTCATATTACATCAATCTATGCTTGACATTTGGCTTTGGTTAAGGTTGAAGCTAGTCGAAACGAAGAAAGACCAAAATGGACGAACTTGGTTAAGTTGGATGATTCTTGGACCAAATGGCTCTTCGTTGGTCTCAAACTTCCCACATGTTTATTGTGTCATATTACATCAATCTATGCTTGACATTTGGCTTTGGTTAAGGTTGAAGCTAGTCGAAACGAAGAAAGACCAAAATGGACGAACTTGGTCAAGTTGGATGATTCTTGGACCAAATGGCTCTTCGTTGTCTCAAACTTCTCCACATGGTTTATTGTGTCATATTACATCAATCTATGCTTGACATTTGGCTTTGGTTAAGGTTGAAGCTAGTCGAAACGAAGAAAGACCAAAATGGACGAACTTGGTCAAGTTAGATGATTCTTGGACCAAATGGCTCTTCGTTGGTCTCAAACTTCTCCACATGGTTTATTGTGTCATATTACATCAATCTATGCTTGACATTTGGCTTTGGTTAAGGTTGAAGCTAGTCGAAACGAAGAAAGACCAAAATGGACGAACTTGGTCAAGTTGGATGATTCTTGGACCAAATGGCTCTTCGTTGGTCTCAAACTTCTCCACATGGTTTATTGTGTCATATTACATCAATCTATGCTTGACATTTGGCTTTGGTTAAGGTTGAAGCTAGTCGAAAAGAAGAAAGACCAAAATGGACGAACTTGGTGAAGTTGGATGATTCTTGACCAAATGGCTCTTCGTTGGTCTCAAACTTCTCCACATGGTTTATTGTGTCATATTACATCAATCTATGCTTGACATTTGGCTTTGGTTAAGGTTGAAGCTAGTCGAAACGAAGAAAGACCAAAATGGACGAACTTGGTTAAGTTGGATGATTCTTGGACCAAATGGCTCTTCCATGGTCTCAAACTTCTCCACATGGTTTATTGTGTCATATTACATCAATCTATGCTTAACATTTGGTTTCGGTAAGGTTGAAGCTAGTCGAAATGAAGAAAGACCAAAATGGACGAACTTGGTCAAGTTGGATGATTCTTGGACCAAATGGCTCTTCGTTGGTCTCAAACATCTCCACATGGTTTATTGTGTCATATTACATCAATCTATGCTTGACATTTGGCTTTGGTTAAGGTTGAAGCTAGTCGAAACGAAGAAAGACCAAAATGGACGAACTTGGTCAAGTTGGATGATTCTTGGACCAAATGGCTCTTCGTTGGTCTCAAACTTCTCCACATGGTTTATTGTGTCATATTACATCAATCTATGCTTGACATTTGGCTTTGGTTAAGGTTGAAGCTAGTCGAAACGAAGAAAGACCAAAATGGACGAACTTGGTCAAGTTAGATGATTCTTGGACCAAATGGCTCTTCGTTGGTCTCAAACTTCTCCACATGGTTTATTGTGTCATATTACATCAATCTATGCTTGACATTTGGCTTTGGTTAAGTTTGAAGCTAGTCAAAATGAAGAAAGACCAAAATGGACGAACTTGGTCAAGTTGGATGATTCTTGGACCAAATGGCTCTTCGTTGGTCTCAAACTTCTCCACATGGTTTATTGTGTCATATTACATCAATCTATGCTTGACATTTGGCTTTGGTTAAGGTTGAAGCTAGTCGAAACGAAGAAAGACCAAAATGGACGAACTTGGTTAAGTTGGATGATTCTTCGACCAAATGGCTTTCGTTGGTCTCAAACTTCTCCACATGGTTTATTGTGTTATATTACATCAATCTATGCTTAACATTTGGTTTCGGTCAACGTTGAAGCTAGTCAAAACGAAGAAAGACCAAAATGGACGAACTTGGTAAAGTTGGATGATTCTTGGACCAAATAGCTCTTCGTTGGTCTCAAACTTCTCCACATGGTTTATTGTGTCATATTACATCAATCTATGCTTGACATTTGGCTTTGGTTAAGGTTGAAGCTAGTCGAAACGAAGAAAGACCAAAATGGACGAACTTGGTAAGTTGGATGATTCTTGGACCAAATGGCTCTTCGTTGGTCTCAAACTTCTCCACATGGTTTATTGTGTCATATTACATCAATCTAGGCTTGACATTTGGTTTGGTCAAGGTTGAAGCTAGTCGAAACGAAGAAAGACCAAAATGGACGAACTTGGTCAAGTTGGATGATTCTTGGACCAAATGGCTTTTCGTTGGTCTCAAACTTCTCCACATGGTTTATTGTGTCATATTACATCAATCTATGCTTGACATTTGGCTTTGGTTAAGGTTGAAGCTAATCGAAACGAAGAAAGACCAAAATGGACGAACTTGGTGAAGTTGATGATTCTTGGACCAAATGGCTCTTCGTTGGTCTCAAACTTCTCCACATGGTTTATTGTGTCATATTACATCAATCTATGCTTGACATTTGGCTTTGGTTAAGGTTGAAGCTAGTCGAAACGAAGAAAGACCAAAATGGACGAACTTGGTTAAGTTGGATGATTCTTGGACCAAATGGCTCTTCGTTGGTCTCAAACTTCTCCACATGGTTTATTGTGTCATATTACATCAATCTATGCTTGACATTTGGTTTGGTTAACGTTTGAAGCTAGTCAAAACGAAGAAAGACCAAAATGGACGAACTTGGTCAAGTTGGATGATTCTTGGACCAAATGGCTCTTCGTTGGTCTCAAACTTCTCCACATGGTTTATTGTGTCATATTACATCAATCTATGCTTGACATTTGGCTTTGGTTAAGGTTGAAGCTAGTCGAAACGAAGAAAGACCAAAATGGACGAACTTGGTTAAGTTGGATGATTCTTGGACCAAATGGCTCTTCGTTGGTCTCAAACTTCTCCACATGGTTTATTGTGTCATATTACATCAATCTATGCTTGACATTTGGCTTTGGTTAAGGTTGAAGCTAGTCGAAACGAAGAAAGACCAAAATGGACGAACTTGGTCAAGTTAGATGATTCTTGGACCAAATGGCTCTTCGTTGGTCTCAAACTTCTCCACATGGTTTATTGTGTCATATTACATCAATCTATGCTTGACATTTGGCTTTGGTTAAGGTTGAAGCTAGTCGAAACGAAGAAAGACCAAAATGGACGAACTTGGTCAAGTTGGATGATTCTTGGACCAAATGGCTCTTCGTTGGTCTCAAACTTCTCCACATGGTTTATTGTGTCATATTACATCAATCTATGCTTGACATTTGGCTTTGGTTAAGGTTGAAGCTAGTCGAAACGAAGAAAGACCAAAATGGACGAACTTGGTCAAGTTGGATGATTCTTGGACCAAATGGCTCTTCGTTGGTCTCAAACTTCTCCACATGGTTTATTGTGTCATATTACATCAATCTATGCTTGACATTTGGCTTTGGTTAAGGTTGAAGCTAGTCGAAACGAAGAAAGACCAAAATGGACGAACTTGGTCAAGTTGGATGATTCTTGGACCAAATGGCTCTTCGTTGGTCTCAAACTTCTCCACATGGTTTATTGTGTCATATTACATCAATCTATGCTTGACATTTGGCTTTGGTTAAGGTTGAAGCTAGTCGAAACGAAGAAAGACCAAAATGGACGAACTTGGTCAAGTTGGATGATTCTTGGACCAAATGGCTCTTCGTTGGTCTCAAACTTCTCCACATGGTTTATTGTGTCATATTACATCAATCTATGCTTGACATTTGGCTTTGGTTAAGGTTGAAGCTAGTCGAAACGAAGAAAGACCAAAATGGACGAACTTGGTCAAGTTGGATGATTCTTGGACCAAATGGCTCTTCGTTGGTCTCAAACTTCTCCACATGGTTTATTGTGTCATATTACATCAATCTATGCTTGACATTTGGCTTTGGTTAAGGTTGAAGCTAGTCGAAACGAAGAAAGACCAAAATGGACGAACTTGGTCAAGTTGGATGATTCTTGGACCAAATGGCTCTTCGTTGGTCTCAAACTTCTCCACATGGTTTATTGTGTCATATTACATCAATCTATGCTTGACATTTGGCTTTGGTTAAGGTTGAAGCTAGTCGAAACGAAGAAAGACCAAAATGGACGAACTTGGTCAAGTTGGATGATTCTTGGACCAAATGGCTCTTCGTTGGTCTCAAACTTCTCCACATGGTTTATTGTGTCATATTACATCAATCTATGCTTGACATTTGGCTTTGGTTAAGGTTGAAGCTAGTCGAAACGAAGAAAGACCAAAATGGACGAACTTGGTCAAGTTGGATGATTCTTGGACCAAATGGCTCTTCGTTGGTCTCAAACTTCTCCACATGGTTTATTGTGTCATATTACATCAATCTATGCTTGACATTTGGCTTTGGTTAAGGTTGAAGCTAGTCGAAACGAAGAAAGACCAAAATGGACGAACTTGGTCAAGTTGGATGATTCTTGGACCAAATGGCTCTTCGTTGGTCTCAAACTTCTCCACATGGTTTATTGTGTCATATTACATCAATCTATGCTTGACATTTGGCTTTGGTTAAGGTTGAAGCTAGTCGAAACGAAGAAAGACCAAAATGGACGAACTTGGTCAAGTTGGATGATTCTTGGACCAAATGGCTCTTCGTTGGTCTCAAACTTCTCCACATGGTTTATTGTGTCATATTACATCAATCTATGCTTGACATTTGGTTTCGGTTAACGTTGAAGCTAGTCGAAATGAAGAAAGACCAAAATGGACGAACTTGGTCAAGTTGGATGATTCTTGGACCAAATGGCTCTTCGTTGGTCTCAAACTTCTCCACATGGTTTATTGTGTCATATTACATCAATCTATGCTTGACATTTGGCTTTGGTTAAGGTTGAAGCTAGTCGAAACGAAGAAAGACCAAAATGGACGAACTTGGTTAAGTTGGATGATTCTTGGACCAAATGGCTCTTCGTTGGTCTCAAACTTCTCCACATGGTTTATTGTGTCATATTACATCAATCTATGCTTGACATTTGGCTTTGGTTAAGGTTGAAGCTAGTCGAAACGAAGAAAGACCAAAATGGACGAACTTGGTCAAGTTGGATGATTCTTGGACCAAATGGCTCTTCGTTGGTCTCAAACTTCTCCACATGGTTTATTGTGTCATATTACATCAATCTATGCTTGACATTTGGCTTTGGTTAAGGTTGAAGCTAGTCGAAACGAAGAAAGACCAAAATGGACGAACTTGGTCAAGTTGGATGATTCTTGGACCAAATGGCTCTTCGTTGGTCTCAAACTTCTCCACATGGTTTATTGTGTCATATTACATCAATCTATGCTTGACATTTGGCTTTGGTTAAGGTTGAAGCTAGTCGAAACGAAGAAAGACCAAAATGGACGAACTTGGTCAAGTTGGATGATTCTTGGACCAAATGGCTCTTCGTTGGTCTCAAACTTCTCCACATGGTTTATTGTGTCATATTACATCAATCTATGCTTGACATTTGGCTTTGGTTAAGGTTGAAGCTAGTCGAAACGAAGAAAGACCAAAATGGACGAACTTGGTCAAGTTGGATGATTCTTGACCAAATGGCTCTTCGTTGGTCTCAAACTTCTCCACATGGTTTATTGTGTCATATTACATCAATCTATGCTTGACATTTGGCTTTGGTTAAGGTTGAAGCTAGTCGAAACGAAGAAAGACCAAAATGGACGAACTTGGTCAAGTTGGATGATTCTTGGACCAAATGGCTCTTCGTTGGTCTCAAACTTCTCCACATGGTTTATTGTGTCATATTACATCAATCTATGCTTGACATTTGGCTTTGGTTAAGGTTGAAGCTAGTCGAAACGAAGAAAGACCAAAATGGACGAACTTGGTCAAGTTGGATGATTCTTGGACCAAATGGCTCTTCGTTGGTCTCAAACTTCTCCACATGGTTTATTGTGTCATATTACATCAATCTATGCTTGACATTTGGCTTTGGTTAAGGTTGAAGCTAGTCGAAACGAAGAAAGACCAAAATGGACGAACTTGGTCAAGTTGGATGATTCTTGGACCAAATGGCTCTTCGTTGGTCTCAAACTTCTCCACATGGTTTATTGTGTCATATTACATCAATCTATGCTTGACATTTGGCTTTGGTTAAGGTTGAAGCTAGTCGAAACGAAGAAAGACCAAAATGGACGAACTTGGTCAAGTTGGATGATTCTTGGACCAAATGGCTCTTCGTTGGTCTCAAACTTCTCCACATGGTTTATTGTGTCATATTACATCAATCTATGCTTGACATTTGGCTTTGGTTAAGGTTGAAGCTAGTCGAAACGAAGAAAGACCAAAATGGACGAACTTGGTCAAGTTGGATGATTCTTGGACCAAATGGCTCTTCGTTGGTCTCAAACTTCTCCACATGGTTTATTGTGTCATATTACATCAATCTATGCTTGACATTTGGCTTTGGTTAAGGTTGAAGCTAGTCGAAACGAAGAAAGACCAAAATGGACGAACTTGGTCAAGTTGGATGATTCTTGGACCAAATGGCTCTTCGTTGGTCTCAAACTTCTCCACATGGTTTATTGTGTCATATTACATCAATCTATGCTTGACATTTGGCTTTGGTTAAGGTTGAAGCTAGTCGAAACGAAGAAAGACCAAAATGGACGAACTTGGTCAAGTTGGATGATTCTTGGACCAAATGGCTCTTCGTTGGTCTCAAACTTCTCCACATGGTTTATTGTGTCATATTACATCAATCTATGCTTGACATTTGGCTTTGGTTAAGGTTGAAGCTAGTCGAAACGAAGAAAGACCAAAATGGACGAACTTGGTCAAGTTGGATGATTCTTGGACCAAATGGCTCTTCGTTGGTCTCAAACTTCTCCACATGGTTTATTGTGTCATATTACATCAATCTATGCTTGACATTTGGCTTTGGTTAAGGTTGAAGCTAGTCGAAACGAAGAAAGACCAAAATGGACGAACTTGGTCAAGTTGGATGATTCTTGGACCAAATGGCTCTTCGTTGGTCTCAAACTTCTCCACATGGTTTATTGTGTCATATTACATCAATCTATGCTTGACATTTGGCTTTGGTTAAGGTTGAAGCTAGTCGAAACGAAGAAAGACCAAAATGGACGAACTTGGTCAAGTTGGATGATTCTTGGACCAAATGGCTCTTCGTTGGTCTCAAACTTCTCCACATGGTTTATTGTGTCATATTACATCAATCTATGCTTGACATTTGGCTTTGGTTAAGGTTGAAGCTAGTCGAAACGAAGAAAGACCAAAATGGACGAACTTGGTCAAGTTGGATGATTCTTGGACCAAATGGCTCTTCGTTGGTCTCAAACTTCTCCACATGGTTTATTGTGTCATATTACATCAATCTATGCTTGACATTTGGCTTTGGTTAAGGTTGAAGCTAGTCGAAACGAAGAAAGACCAAAATGGACGAACTTGGTCAAGTTGGATGATTCTTGGACCAAATGGCTCTTCGTTGGTCTCAAACTTCTCCACATGGTTTATTGTGTCATATTACATCAATCTATGCTTGACATTTGGCTTTGGTTAAGGTTGAAGCTAGTCGAAACGAAGAAAGACCAAAATGGACGAACTTGGTCAAGTTGGATGATTCTTGGACCAAATGGCTCTTCGTTGGTCTCAAACTTCTCCACATGGTTTATTGTGTCATATTACATCAATCTATGCTTGACATTTGGCTTTGGTTAAGGTTGAAGCTAGTCGAAACGAAGAAAGACCAAAATGGACGAACTTGGTCAAGTTGGATGATTCTTGGACCAAATGGCTCTTCGTTGGTCTCAAACTTCTCCACATGGTTTATTGTGTCATATTACATCAATCTATGCTTGACATTTGGCTTTGGTTAAGGTTGAAGCTAGTCGAAACGAAGAAAGACCAAAATGGACGAACTTGGTCAAGTTGGATGATTCTTGGACCAAATGGCTCTTCGTTGGTCTCAAACTTCTCCACATGGTTTATTGTGTCATATTACATCAATCTATGCTTGACATTTGGCTTTGGTTAAGGTTGAAGCTAGTCGAAACGAAGAAAGACCAAAATGGACGAACTTGGTCAAGTTGGATGATTCTTGGACCAAATGGCTCTTCGTTGGTCTCAAACTTCTCCACATGGTTTATTGTGTCATATTACATCAATCTATGCTTGACATTTGGCTTTGGTTAAGGTTGAAGCTAGTCGAAACGAAGAAAGACCAAAATGGACGAACTTGGTCAAGTTGGATGATTCTTGGACCAAATGGCTCTTCGTTGGTCTCAAACTTCTCCACATGGTTTATTGTGTCATATTACATCAATCTATGCTTGACATTTGGCTTTGGTTAAGGTTGAAGCTAGTCGAAACGAAGAAAGACCAAAATGGACGAACTTGGTCAAGTTGGATGATTCTTGGACCAAATGGCTCTTCGTTGGTCTCAAACTTCTCCACATGGTTTATTGTGTCATATTACATCAATCTATGCTTGACATTTGGCTTTGGTTAAGGTTGAAGCTAGTCGAAACGAAGAAAGACCAAAATGGACGAACTTGGTCAAGTTGGATGATTCTTGGACCAAATGGCTCTTCGTTGGTCTCAAACTTCTCCACATGGTTTATTGTGTCATATTACATCAATCTATGCTTGACATTTGGCTTTGGTTAAGGTTGAAGCTAGTCGAAACGAAGAAAGACCAAAATGGACGAACTTGGTCAAGTTGGATGATTCTTGGACCAAATGGCTCTTCGTTGGTCTCAAACTTCTCCACATGGTTTATTGTGTCATATTACATCAATCTATGCTTGACATTTGGCTTTGGTTAAGGTTGAAGCTAGTCGAAACGAAGAAAGACCAAAATGGACGAACTTGGTCAAGTTGGATGATTCTTGGACCAAATGGCTCTTCGTTGGTCTCAAACTTCTCCACATGGTTTATTGTGTCATATTACATCAATCTATGCTTGACATTTGGCTTTGGTTAAGGTTGAAGCTAGTCGAAACGAAGAAAGACCAAAATGGACGAACTTGGTCAAGTTGGATGATTCTTGGACCAAATGGCTCTTCGTTGGTCTCAAACTTCTCCACATGGTTTATTGTGTCATATTACATCAATCTATGCTTGACATTTGGCTTTGGTTAAGGTTGAAGCTAGTCGAAACGAAGAAAGACCAAAATGGACGAACTTGGTCAAGTTGGATGATTCTTGGACCAAATGGCTCTTCGTTGGTCTCAAACTTCTCCACATGGTTTATTGTGTCATATTACATCAATCTATGCTTGACATTTGGCTTTGGTTAAGGTTGAAGCTAGTCGAAACGAAGAAAGACCAAAATGGACGAACTTGGTTAAGTTGGATGATTCTTGGACCAAATGGCTCTTCGTTGGTCTCAAACTTCTCCACATGGTTTATTGTGTCATATTACATCAATCTATGCTTGACATTTGGCTTTGGTTAAGGTTGAAGCTAGTCGAAACGAAGAAAGACCAAAATGGACGAACTTGGTTAAGTTGGATGATTCTTGGACCAAATGGCTCTTCGTTGGTCTCAAACTTCTCCACATGGTTTATTGTGTCATATTACATCAATCTATGCTTGACATTTGGCTTTGGTTAAGGTTGAAGCTAGTCGAAACGAAGAAAGACCAAAATGGACGAACTTGGTCAAGTTGGATGATTCTTGGACCAAATGGCTCTTCGTTGGTCTCAAACTTCTCCACATGGTTTATTGTGTCATATTACATCAATCTATGCTTGACATTTGGCTTTGGTTAAGGTTGAAGCTAGTCGAAACGAAGAAAGACCAAAATGGACGAACTTGGTCAAGTTGGATGATTCTTGGACCAAATGGCTCTTCGTTGGTCTCAAACTTCTCCACATGGTTTATTGTGTCATATTACATCAATCTATGCTTGACATTTGGCTTTGGTTAAGGTTGAAGCTAGTCGAAACGAAGAAAGACCAAAATGGACGAACTTGGTCAAGTTGGATGATTCTTGGACCAAATGGCTCTTCGTTGGTCTCAAACTTCTCCACATGGTTTATTGTGTCATATTACATCAATCTATGCTTGACATTTGGCTTTGGTTAAGGTTGAAGCTAGTCGAAACGAAGAAAGACCAAAATGGACGAACTTGGTCAAGTTGGATGATTCTTGGACCAAATGGCTCTTCGTTGGTCTCAAACTTCTCCACATGGTTTATTGTGTCATATTACATCAATCTATGCTTGACATTTGGCTTTGGTTAAGGTTGAAGCTAGTCGAAACGAAGAAAGACCAAAATGGACGAACTTGGTCAAGTTGGATGATTCTTGGACCAAATGGCTCTTCGTTGGTCTCAAACTTCTCCACATGGTTTATTGTGTCATATTACATCAATCTATGCTTGACATTTGGCTTTGGTTAAGGTTGAAGCTAGTCGAAACGAAGAAAGACCAAAATGGACGAACTTGGTCAAGTTGGATGATTCTTGGACCAAATGGCTCTTCGTTGGTCTCAAACTTCTCCACATGGTTTATTGTGTCATATTACATCAATCTATGCTTGACATTTGGCTTTGGTTAAGGTTGAAGCTAGTCGAAACGAAGAAAGACCAAAATGGACGAACTTGGTCAAGTTGGATGATTCTTGGACCAAATGGCTCTTCGTTGGTCTCAAACTTCTCCACATGGTTTATTGTGTCATATTACATCAATCTATGCTTGACATTTGGCTTTGGTTAAGGTTGAAGCTAGTCGAAACGAAGAAAGACCAAAATGGACGAACTTGGTCAAGTTGGATGATTCTTGGACCAAATGGCTCTTCGTTGGTCTCAAACTTCTCCACATGGTTTATTGTGTCATATTACATCAATCTATGCTTGACATTTGGCTTTGGTTAAGGTTGAAGCTAGTCGAAACGAAGAAAGACCAAAATGGACGAACTTGGTCAAGTTGGATGATTCTTGGACCAAATGGCTCTTCGTTGGTCTCAAACTTCTCCACATGGTTTATTGTGTCATATTACATCAATCTATGCTTGACATTTGGCTTTGGTTAAGGTTGAAGCTAGTCGAAACGAAGAAAGACCAAAATGGACGAACTTGGTCAAGTTGGATGATTCTTGGACCAAATGGCTCTTCGTTGGTCTCAAACTTCTCCACATGGTTTATTGTGTCATATTACATCAATCTATGCTTGACATTTGGCTTTGGTTAAGGTTGAAGCTAGTCGAAACGAAGAAAGACCAAAATGGACGAACTTGGTCAAGTTGGATGATTCTTGGACCAAATGGCTCTTCGTTGGTCTCAAACTTCTCCACATGGTTTATTGTGTCATATTACATCAATCTATGCTTGACATTTGGCTTTGGTTAAGGTTGAAGCTAGTCGAAACGAAGAAAGACCAAAATGGACGAACTTGGTCAAGTTGGATGATTCTTGGACCAAATGGCTCTTCGTTGGTCTCAAACTTCTCCACATGGTTTATTGTGTCATATTACATCAATCTATGCTTGACATTTGGCTTTGGTTAAGGTTGAAGCTAGTCGAAACGAAGAAAGACCAAAATGGACGAACTTGGTCAAGTTGGATGATTCTTGGACCAAATGGCTCTTCGTTGGTCTCAAACTTCTCCACATGGTTTATTGTGTCATATTACATCAATCTATGCTTGACATTTGGCTTTGGTTAAGGTTGAAGCTAGTCGAAACGAAGAAAGACCAAAATGGACGAACTTGGTCAAGTTGGATGATTCTTGGACCAAATGGCTCTTCGTTGGTCTCAAACTTCTCCACATGGTTTATTGTGTCATATTACATCAATCTATGCTTGACATTTGGCTTTGGTTAAGGTTGAAGCTAGTCGAAACGAAGAAAGACCAAAATGGACGAACTTGGTCAAGTTGGATGATTCTTGGACCAAATGGCTCTTCGTTGGTCTCAAACTTCTCCACATGGTTTATTGTGTCATATTACATCAATCTATGCTTGACATTTGGCTTTGGTTAAGGTTGAAGCTAGTCGAAACGAAGAAAGACCAAAATGGACGAACTTGGTCAAGTTGGATGATTCTTGGACCAAATGGCTCTTCGTTGGTCTCAAACTTCTCCACATGGTTTATTGTGTCATATTACATCAATCTATGCTTGACATTTGGCTTTGGTTAAGGTTGAAGCTAGTCGAAACGAAGAAAGACCAAAATGGACGAACTTGGTCAAGTTGGATGATTCTTGGACCAAATGGCTCTTCGTTGGTCTCAAACTTCTCCACATGGTTTATTGTGTCATATTACATCAATCTATGCTTGACATTTGGCTTTGGTTAAGGTTGAAGCTAGTCGAAACGAAGAAAGACCAAAATGGACGAACTTGGTCAAGTTGGATGATTCTTGGACCAAATGGCTCTTCGTTGGTCTCAAACTTCTCCACATGGTTTATTGTGTCATATTACATCAATCTATGCTTGACATTTGGCTTTGGTTAAGGTTGAAGCTAGTCGAAACGAAGAAAGACCAAAATGGACGAACTTGGTCAAGTTGGATGATTCTTGGACCAAATGGCTCTTCGTTGGTCTCAAACTTCTCCACATGGTTTATTGTGTCATATTACATCAATCTATGCTTGACATTTGGCTTTGGTTAAGGTTGAAGCTAGTCGAAACGAAGAAAGACCAAAATGGACGAACTTGGTCAAGTTGGATGATTCTTGGACCAAATGGCTCTTCGTTGGTCTCAAACTTCTCCACATGGTTTATTGTGTCATATTACATCAATCTATGCTTGACATTTGGCTTTGGTTAAGGTTGAAGCTAGTCGAAACGAAGAAAGACCAAAATGGACGAACTTGGTCAAGTTGGATGATTCTTGGACCAAATGGCTCTTCGTTGGTCTCAAACTTCTCCACATGGTTTATTGTGTCATATTACATCAATCTATGCTTGACATTTGGCTTTGGTTAAGGTTGAAGCTAGTCGAAACGAAGAAAGACCAAAATGGACGAACTTGGTCAAGTTGGATGATTCTTGGACCAAATGGCTCTTCGTTGGTCTCAAACTTCTCCACATGGTTTATTGTGTCATATTACATCAATCTATGCTTGACATTTGGCTTTGGTTAAGGTTGAAGCTAGTCGAAACGAAGAAAGACCAAAATGGACGAACTTGGTCAAGTTGGATGATTCTTGGACCAAATGGCTCTTCGTTGGTCTCAAACTTCTCCACATGGTTTATTGTGTCATATTACATCAATCTATGCTTGACATTTGGCTTTGGTTAAGGTTGAAGCTAGTCGAAACGAAGAAAGACCAAAATGGACGAACTTGGTCAAGTTGGATGATTCTTGGACCAAATGGCTCTTCGTTGGTCTCAAACTTCTCCACATGGTTTATTGTGTCATATTACATCAATCTATGCTTGACATTTGGCTTTGGTTAAGGTTGAAGCTAGTCGAAACGAAGAAAGACCAAAATGGACGAACTTGGTCAAGTTGGATGATTCTTGGACCAAATGGCTCTTCGTTGGTCTCAAACTTCTCCACATGGTTTATTGTGTCATATTACATCAATCTATGCTTGACATTTGGCTTTGGTTAAGGTTGAAGCTAGTCGAAACGAAGAAAGACCAAAATGGACGAACTTGGTCAAGTTGGATGATTCTTGGACCAAATGGCTCTTCGTTGGTCTCAAACTTCTCCACATGGTTTATTGTGTCATATTACATCAATCTATGCTTGACATTTGGCTTTGGTTAAGGTTGAAGCTAGTCGAAACGAAGAAAGACCAAAATGGACGAACTTGGTCAAGTTGGATGATTCTTGGACCAAATGGCTCTTCGTTGGTCTCAAACTTCTCCACATGGTTTATTGTGTCATATTACATCAATCTATGCTTGACATTTGGCTTTGGTTAAGGTTGAAGCTAGTCGAAACGAAGAAAGACCAAAATGGACGAACTTGGTCAAGTTGGATGATTCTTGGACCAAATGGCTCTTCGTTGGTCTCAAACTTCTCCACATGGTTTATTGTGTCATATTACATCAATCTATGCTTGACATTTGGCTTTGGTTAAGGTTGAAGCTAGTCGAAACGAAGAAAGACCAAAATGGACGAACTTGGTCAAGTTGGATGATTCTTGGACCAAATGGCTCTTCGTTGGTCTCAAACTTCTCCACATGGTTTATTGTGTCATATTACATCAATCTATGCTTGACATTTGGCTTTGGTTAAGGTTGAAGCTAGTCGAAACGAAGAAAGACCAAAATGGACGAACTTGGTCAAGTTGGATGATTCTTGGACCAAATGGCTCTTCGTTGGTCTCAAACTTCTCCACATGGTTTATTGTGTCATATTACATCAATCTATGCTTGACATTTGGCTTTGGTTAAGGTTGAAGCTAGTCGAAACGAAGAAAGACCAAAATGGACGAACTTGGTCAAGTTGGATGATTCTTGGACCAAATGGCTCTTCGTTGGTCTCAAACTTCTCCACATGGTTTATTGTGTCATATTACATCAATCTATGCTTGACATTTGGCTTTGGTTAAGGTTGAAGCTAGTCGAAACGAAGAAAGACCAAAATGGACGAACTTGGTCAAGTTGGATGATTCTTGGACCAAATGGCTCTTCGTTGGTCTCAAACTTCTCCACATGGTTTATTGTGTCATATTACATCAATCTATGCTTGACATTTGGCTTTGGTTAAGGTTGAAGCTAGTCGAAACGAAGAAAGACCAAAATGGACGAACTTGGTTAAGTTGGATGATTCTTGGACCAAATGGCTCTTCGTTGGTCTCAAACTTCTCCACATGGTTTATTGTGTCATATTACATCAATCTATGCTTGACATTTGGCTTTGGTTAAGGTTGAAGCTAGTCGAAACGAAGAAAGACCAAAATGGACGAACTTGGTCAAGTTGGATGATTCTTGGACCAAATGGCTCTTCGTTGGTCTCAAACTTCTCCACATGGTTTATTGTGTCATATTACATCAATCTATGCTTGACATTTGGCTTTGGTTAAGGTTGAAGCTAGTCGAAACGAAGAAAGACCAAAATGGACGAACTTGGTCAAGTTGGATGATTCTTGGACCAAATGGCTCTTCGTTGGTCTCAAACTTCTCCACATGGTTTATTGTGTCATATTACATCAATCTATGCTTGACATTTGGCTTTGGTTAAGGTTGAAGCTAGTCGAAACGAAGAAAGACCAAAATGGACGAACTTGGTCAAGTTGGATGATTCTTGGACCAAATGGCTCTTCGTTGGTCTCAAACTTCTCCACATGGTTTATTGTGTCATATTACATCAATCTATGCTTGACATTTGGCTTTGGTTAAGGTTGAAGCTAGTCGAAACGAAGAAAGACCAAAATGGACGAACTTGGTCAAGTTGGATGATTCTTGGACCAAATGGCTCTTCGTTGGTCTCAAACTTCTCCACATGGTTTATTGTGTCATATTACATCAATCTATGCTTGACATTTGGCTTTGGTTAAGGTTGAAGCTAGTCGAAACGAAGAAAGACCAAAATGGACGAACTTGGTCAAGTTGGATGATTCTTGGACCAAATGGCTCTTCGTTGGTCTCAAACTTCTCCACATGGTTTATTGTGTCATATTACATCAATCTATGCTTGACATTTGGCTTTGGTTAAGGTTGAAGCTAGTCGAAACGAAGAAAGACCAAAATGGACGAACTTGGTTAAGTTGGATGATTCTTGGACCAAATGGCTCTTCGTTGGTCTCAAACTTCTCCACATGGTTTATTGTGTCATATTACATCAATCTATGCTTGACATTTGGTTTGGTCAACGTTGAAGCTAGTCGAAACGAAGAAAGACCAAAATGGACGAACTTGGTCAAGTTGGATGATTCTTGGACCAAATGGCTCTTCGTTGGTCTCAAACTTCTCCACATGGTTTATTGTGTCATATTACATCAATCTATGCTTGACATTTGGCTTTGGTTAAGGTTGAAGCTAGTCGAAACGAAGAAAGACCAAAATGGACGAACTTGGTCAAGTTGGATGATTCTTGGACCAAATGGCTCTTCGTTGGTCTCAAACTTCTCCACATGGTTTATTGTGTCATATTACATCAATCTATGCTTGACATTTGGCTTTGGTTAAGGTTGAAGCTAGTCGAAACGAAGAAAGACCAAAATGGACGAACTTGGTCAAGTTGGATGATTCTTGGACCAAATGGCTCTTCGTTGGTCTCAAACTTCTCCACATGGTTTATTGTGTCATATTACATCAATCTATGCTTGACATTTGGCTTTGGTTAAGGTTGAAGCTAGTCGAAACGAAGAAAGACCAAAATGGACGAACTTGGTCAAGTTGGATGATTCTTGGACCAAATGGCTCTTCGTTGGTCTCAAACTTCTCCACATGGTTTATTGTGTCATATTACATCAATCTATGCTTGACATTTGGCTTTGGTTAAGGTTGAAGCTAGTCGAAACGAAGAAAGACCAAAATGGACGAACTTGGTCAAGTTGGATGATTCTTGGACCAAATGGCTCTTCGTTGGTCTCAAACTTCTCCACATGGTTTATTGTGTCATATTACATCAATCTATGCTTGACATTTGGCTTTGGTTAAGGTTGAAGCTAGTCGAAACGAAGAAAGACCAAAATGGACGAACTTGGTCAAGTTGGATGATTCTTGGACCAAATGGCTCTTCGTTGGTCTCAAACTTCTCCACATGGTTTATTGTGTCATATTACATCAATCTATGCTTGACATTTGGCTTTGGTTAAGGTTGAAGCTAGTCGAAACGAAGAAAGACCAAAATGGACGAACTTGGTTAAGTTGGATGATTCTTGGACCAAATGGCTCTTCGTTGGTCTCAAACTTCTCCACATGGTTTATTGTGTCATATTACATCAATCTATGCTTGACATTTGGCTTTGGTTAAGGTTGAAGCTAGTCGAAACGAAGAAAGACCAAAATGGACGAACTTGGTCAAGTTGGATGATTCTTGGACCAAATGGCTCTTCGTTGGTCTCAAACTTCTCCACATGGTTTATTGTGTCATATTACATCAATCTATGCTTGACATTTGGCTTTGGTTAAGGTTGAAGCTAGTCGAAACGAAGAAAGACCAAAATGGACGAACTTGGTCAAGTTGGATGATTCTTGGACCAAATGGCTCTTCGTTGGTCTCAAACTTCTCCACATGGTTTATTGTGTCATATTACATCAATCTATGCTTGACATTTGGCTTTGGTTAAGGTTGAAGCTAGTCGAAACGAAGAAAGACCAAAATGGACGAACTTGGTCAAGTTGGATGATTCTTGGACCAAATGGCTCTTCGTTGGTCTCAAACTTCTCCACATGGTTTATTGTGTCATATTACATCAATCTATGCTTGACATTTGGCTTTGGTTAAGGTTGAAGCTAGTCGAAACGAAGAAAGACCAAAATGGACGAACTTGGTCAAGTTGGATGATTCTTGGACCAAATGGCTCTTCGTTGGTCTCAAACTTCTCCACATGGTTTATTGTGTCATATTACATCAATCTATGCTTGACATTTGGCTTTGGTTAAGGTTGAAGCTAGTCGAAACGAAGAAAGACCAAAATGGACGAACTTGGTTAAGTTGGATGATTCTTGGACCAAATGGCTCTTCGTTGGTCTCAAACTTCTCCACATGGTTTATTGTGTCATATTACATCAATCTATGCTTGACATTTGGCTTTGGTTAAGGTTGAAGCTAGTCGAAACGAAGAAAGACCAAAATGGACGAACTTGGTCAAGTTGGATGATTCTTGGACCAAATGGCTCTTCGTTGGTCTCAAACTTCTCCACATGGTTTATTGTGTCATATTACATCAATCTATGCTTGACATTTGGCTTTGGTTAAGGTTGAAGCTAGTCGAAACGAAGAAAGACCAAAATGGACGAACTTGGTCAAGTTGGATGATTCTTGGACCAAATGGCTCTTCGTTGGTCTCAAACTTCTCCACATGGTTTATTGTGTCATATTACATCAATCTATGCTTGACATTTGGCTTTGGTTAAGGTTGAAGCTAGTCGAAACGAAGAAAGACCAAAATGGACGAACTTGGTCAAGTTGGATGATTCTTGGACCAAATGGCTCTTCGTTGGTCTCAAACTTCTCCACATGGTTTATTGTGTCATATTACATCAATCTATGCTTGACATTTGGCTTTGGTTAAGGTTGAAGCTAGTCGAAACGAAGAAAGACCAAAATGGACGAACTTGGTCAAGTTGGATGATTCTTGGACCAAATGGCTCTTCGTTGGTCTCAAACTTCTCCACATGGTTTATTGTGTCATATTACATCAATCTATGCTTGACATTTGGCTTTGGTTAAGGTTGAAGCTAGTCGAAACGAAGAAAGACCAAAATGGACGAACTTGGTCAAGTTGGATGATTCTTGGACCAAATGGCTCTTCGTTGGTCTCAAACTTCTCCACATGGTTTATTGTGTCATATTACATCAATCTATGCTTGACATTTGGCTTTGGTTAAGGTTGAAGCTAGTCGAAACGAAGAAAGACCAAAATGGACGAACTTGGTCAAGTTGGATGATTCTTGGACCAAATGGCTCTTCGTTGGTCTCAAACTTCTCCACATGGTTTATTGTGTCATATTACATCAATCTATGCTTGACATTTGGCTTTGGTTAAGGTTGAAGCTAGTCGAAACGAAGAAAGACCAAAATGGACGAACTTGGTCAAGTTGGATGATTCTTGGACCAAATGGCTCTTCGTTGGTCTCAAACTTCTCCACATGGTTTATTGTGTCATATTACATCAATCTATGCTTGACATTTGGCTTTGGTTAAGGTTGAAGCTAGTCGAAACGAAGAAAGACCAAAATGGACGAACTTGGTCAAGTTGGATGATTCTTGGACCAAATGGCTCTTCGTTGGTCTCAAACTTCTCCACATGGTTTATTGTGTCATATTACATCAATCTATGCTTGACATTTGGCTTTGGTTAAGGTTGAAGCTAGTCGAAACGAAGAAAGACCAAAATGGACGAACTTGGTCAAGTTGGATGATTCTTGGACCAAATGGCTCTTCGTTGGTCTCAAACTTCTCCACATGGTTTATTGTGTCATATTACATCAATCTATGCTTGACATTTGGCTTTGGTTAAGGTTGAAGCTAGTCGAAACGAAGAAAGACCAAAATGGACGAACTTGGTCAAGTTGGATGATTCTTGGACCAAATGGCTCTTCGTTGGTCTCAAACTTCTCCACATGGTTTATTGTGTCATATTACATCAATCTATGCTTGACATTTGGCTTTGGTTAAGGTTGAAGCTAGTCGAAACGAAGAAAGACCAAAATGGACGAACTTGGTCAAGTTGGATGATTCTTGGACCAAATGGCTCTTCGTTGGTCTCAAACTTCTCCACATGGTTTATTGTGTCATATTACATCAATCTATGCTTGACATTTGGCTTTGGTTAAGGTTGAAGCTAGTCGAAACGAAGAAAGACCAAAATGGACGAACTTGGTCAAGTTGGATGATTCTTGGACCAAATGGCTCTTCGTTGGTCTCAAACTTCTCCACATGGTTTATTGTGTCATATTACATCAATCTATGCTTGACATTTGGCTTTGGTTAAGGTTGAAGCTAGTCGAAACGAAGAAAGACCAAAATGGACGAACTTGGTCAAGTTGGATGATTCTTGGACCAAATGGCTCTTCGTTGGTCTCAAACTTCTCCACATGGTTTATTGTGTCATATTACATCAATCTATGCTTGACATTTGGCTTTGGTTAAGGTTGAAGCTAGTCGAAACGAAGAAAGACCAAAATGGACGAACTTGGTCAAGTTGGATGATTCTTGGACCAAATGGCTCTTCGTTGGTCTCAAACTTCTCCACATGGTTTATTGTGTCATATTACATCAATCTATGCTTGACATTTGGCTTTGGTTAAGGTTGAAGCTAGTCGAAACGAAGAAAGACCAAAATGGACGAACTTGGTCAAGTTGGATGATTCTTGGACCAAATGGCTCTTCGTTGGTCTCAAACTTCTCCACATGGTTTATTGTGTCATATTACATCAATCTATGCTTGACATTTGGCTTTGGTTAAGGTTGAAGCTAGTCGAAACGAAGAAAGACCAAAATGGACGAACTTGGTTAAGTTGGATGATTCTTGGACCAAATGGCTCTTCGTTGGTCTCAAACTTCTCCACATGGTTTATTGTGTCATATTACATCAATCTATGCTTGACATTTGGCTTTGGTTAAGGTTGAAGCTAGTCGAAATGAAGAAAGACCAAAATGGACGAACTTGGTCAAGTTGGATGATTCTTGGACCAAATGGCTCTTCGTTGGTCTCAAACTTCTCCACATGGTTTATTGTGTCATATTACATCAATCTATGCTTGACATTTGGCTTTGGTTAAGGTTGAAGCTAGTCGAAACGAAGAAAGACCAAAATGGACGAACTTGGTTAAGTTGGATGATTCTTGGACCAAATGGCTCTTCGTTGGTCTCAAACTTCTCCACATGGTTTATTGTGTCATATTACATCAATCTATGCTTGACATTTGGCTTTGGTTAAGGTTGAAGCTAGTCGAAACGAAGAAAGACCAAAATGGACGAACTTGGTTAAGTTGGATGATTCTTGGACCAAATGGCTCTTCGTTGGTCTCAAACTTCTCCACATGGTTTATTGTGTCATATTACATCAATCTATGCTTGACATTTGGCTTTGGTTAAGGTTGAAGCTAGTCGAAATGAAGAAAGACCAAAATGGACGAACTTGGTCAAGTTGGATGATTCTTGGACCAAATGGCTCTTCGTTGGTCTCAAACTTCTCCACATGGTTTATTGTGTCATATTACATCAATCTATGCTTGACATTTGGCTTTGGTTAAGGTTGAAGCTAGTCGAAACGAAGAAAGACCAAAATGGACGAACTTGGTCAAGTTGGATGATTCTTGGACCAAATGGCTCTTCGTTGGTCTCAAACTTCTCCACATGGTTTATTGTGTCATATTACATCAATCTATGCTTGACATTTGGCTTTGGTTAAGGTTGAAGCTAGTCGAAACGAAGAAAGACCAAAATGGACGAACTTGGTCAAGTTGGATGATTCTTGGACCAAATGGCTCTTCGTTGGTCTCAAACTTCTCCACATGGTTTATTGTGTCATATTACATCAATCTATGCTTGACATTTGGCTTTGGTTAAGGTTGAAGCTAGTCGAAACGAAGAAAGACCAAAATGGACGAACTTGGTTAAGTTGGATGATTCTTGGACCAAATGGCTCTTCGTTGGTCTCAAACTTCTCCACATGGTTTATTGTGTCATATTACATCAATCTATGCTTGACATTTGGTTTCGGTCAAGGTTGAAGCTAGTCGAAATGAAGAAAGACCAAAATGGACGAACTTGGTCAAGTTGGATGATTCTTGGACCAAATGGCTCTTCGTTGGTCTCAAACTTCTCCACATGGTTTATTGTGTCATATTACATCAATCTATGCTTGACATTTGGCTTTGGTTAAGGTTGAAGCTAGTCGAAACGAAGAAAGACCAAAATGGACGAACTTGGTTAAGTTGGATGATTCTTGGACCAAATGGCTCTTCGTTGGTCTCAAACTTCTCCACATGGTTTATTGTGTCATATTACATCAATCTATGCTTGACATTTGGCTTTGGTTAAGGTTGAAGCTAGTCGAAACGAAGAAAGACCAAAATGGACGAACTTGGTGAAGTTGGATGATTCTTGGACCAAATGGCTCTTCGTTGGTCTCAAACTTCTCCACATGGTTTATTGTGTCATATTACATCAATCTATGCTTGACATTTGGCTTTGGTTAAGGTTGAAGCTAGTCGAAACGAAGAAAGACCAAAATGGACGAACTTGGTTAAGTTGGATGATTCTTGGACCAAATGGCTCTTCGTTGGTCTCAAACTTCTCCACATGGTTTATTGTGTCATATTACATCAATCTATGCTTAACATTTGGTTTCGGTCAACGTTGAAGCTAGTCGAAATGAAGAAAGACCAAAATGGACGAACTTGGTCAAGTTGGATGATTCTTGGACCAAATGGCTCTTCGTTGGTCTCAAACTTCTCCACATGGTTTATTGTGTCATATTACATCAATCTATGCTTGACATTTGGCTTTGGTTAAGGTTGAAGCTAGTCGAAATGAAGAAAGACCAAAATGGACGAACTTGGTCAAGTTGGATGATTCTTGGACCAAATGGCTCTTCGTTGGTCTCAAACTTCTCCACATGGTTTATTGTGTCATATTACATCAATCTATGCTTGACATTTGGCTTTGGTTAAGGTTGAAGCTAGTCGAAATGAAGAAAGACCAAAATGGACGAACTTGGTCAAGTTGGATGATTCTTGGACCAAATGGCTCTTCGTTGGTCTCAAACTTCTCCACATGGTTTATTGTGTCATATTACATCAATCTATGCTTGACATTTGGCTTTGGTTAAGGTTGAAGCTAGTCGAAATGAAGAAAGACCAAAATGGACGAACTTGGTTAAGTTGGATGATTCTTGGACCAAATGGCTCTTCGTTGGTCTCAAACTTCTCCACATGGTTTATTGTGTCATATTACATCAATCTATGCTTGACATTTGGCTTTGGTTAAGGTTGAAGCTAGTCGAAACGAAGAAAGACCAAAATGGACGAACTTGGTTAAGTTGGATGATTCTTCGACCAAATGGCTCTTCGTTGGTCTCAAACTTCTCCACATGGTTTATTGTGTCATATTACATCAATCTATGCTTGACATTTGGTTTCGGTCAACGTTGAAGCTAGTCGAAATGAAGAAAGACCAAAATGGACGAACTTGGTCAAGTTGGATGATTCTTGGACCAAATGGCTCTTCGTTGGTCTCAAACTTCTCCACATGGTTTATTGTGTCATATTACATCAATCTATGCTTGACATTTGGCTTTGGTTAAGGTTGAAGCTAGTCGAAACGAAGAAAGACCAAAATGGACGAACTTGGTTAAGTTGGATGATTCTTGGACCAAATGGCTCTTCGTTGGTCTCAAACTTCTCCACATGGTTTATTGTGTCATATTACATCAATCTATGCTTAACATTTGGTTTCGGTCAACGTTGAAGCTAGTCGAAATGAAGAAAGACCAAAATGGACGAACTTGGTCAAGTTGGATGATTCTTGGACCAAATGGCTCTTCGTTGGTCTCAAACTTCTCCACATGGTTTATTGTGTCATATTACATCAATCTATGCTTGACATTTGGCTTTGGTTAAGGTTGAAGCTAGTCGAAACGAAGAAAGACCAAAATGGACGAACTTGGTGAAGTTGGATGATTCTTGGACCAAATGGCTCTTCGTTGGTCTCAAACTTCTCCACATGGTTTATTGTGTCATATTACATCAATCTATGCTTGACATTTGGCTTTGGTTAAGGTTGAAGCTAGTCGAAATGAAGAAAGACCAAAATGGACGAACTTGGTCAAGTTGGATGATTCTTGGACCAAATGGCTCTTCGTTGGTCTCAAACTTCTCCACATGGTTTATTGTGTCATATTACATCAATCTATGCTTGACATTTGGCTTTGGTTAAGGTTGAAGCTAGTCGAAACGAAGAAAGACCAAAATGGACGAACTTGGTTAAGTTGGATGATTCTTCGACCAAATGGCTCTTCGTTGGTCTCAAACTTCTCCACATGGTTTATTGTGTCATATTACATCAATCTATGCTTGACATTTGGCTTTGGTTAAGGTTGAAGCTAGTCGAAACGAAGAAAGACCAAAATGGACGAACTTGGTTAAGTTGGATGATTCTTGGACCAAATGGCTCTTCCATGGTCTCAAACTTCTCCACATGGTTTATTGTGTCATATTACATCAATCTATGCTTAACATTTGGTTTCGGTCAACGTTGAAGCTAGTCAAAATGAAGAAAGACCAAAATGGACGAACTTGGTCAAGTTGGATGATTCTTGGACCAAATGGCTCTTCGTTGGTCTCAAACTTCTCCACATGGTTTATTGTGTCATATTACATCAATCTATGCTTGACATTTGGCTTTGGTTAAGGTTGAAGCTAGTCGAAATGAAGAAAGACCAAAATGGACGAACTTGGTCAAGTTGGATGATTCTTGGACCAAATGGCTCTTCGTTGGTCTCAAACTTCTCCACATGGTTTATTGTGTCATATTACATCAATCTATGCTTGACATTTGGCTTTGGTTAAGGTTGAAGCTAGTCGAAACGAAGAAAGACCAAAATGGACGAACTTGGTCAAGTTGGATGATTCTTGGACCAAATGGCTCTTCGTTGGTCTCAAACTTCTCCACATGGTTTATTGTGTCATATTACATCAATCTATGCTTGACATTTGGCTTTGGTTAAGGTTGAAGCTAGTCGAAATGAAGAAAGACCAAAATGGACGAACTTGGTTAAGTTGGATGATTCTTCGACCAAATGGCTCTTCGTTGGTCTCAAACTTCTCCACATGGTTTATTGTGTTATATTACATCAATCTATGCTTAACATTTGGTTTCGGTCTAACGTTGAAGCTAGTCGAAATGAAGAAAGACCAAAATGGACGAACTTGGTCAAGTTGGATGATTCTTGGACCAAATGGCTCTTCGTTGGTCTCAAACTTCTCCACATGGTTTATTGTGTCATATTACATCAATCTATGCTTGACATTTGGCTTTGGTTAAGGTTGAAGCTAGTCGAAATGAAGAAAGACCAAAATGGACGAACTTGGTTAAGTTGGATGATTCTTGGACCAAATGGCTCTTCGTTGGTCTCAAACTTCTCCACATGGTTTATTGTGTCATATTACATCAATCTATGCTTGACATTTGGCTTTGGTTAAGGTTGAAGCTAGTCGAAAAGAAGAAAGACCAAAATGGACGAACTTGGTTAAGTTGGATGATTCTTGGACCAAATGGCTCTTCGTTGGTCTCAAACTTCTCCACATGGTTTATTGTGTCATATTACATCAATCTATGCTTGACATTTGGTTTCGGTCAACGTTGAAGCTAGTCGAAATGAAGAAAGACCAAAATGGACGAACTTGGTTAAGTTGGATGATTCTTGGACCAAATGGCTCTTCGTTGGTCTCAAACTTCTCCACATGGTTTATTGTGTCATATTACATCAATCTATGCTTACATTTGGTTTCGGTCAACGTTGAAGCTAGTCGAAATGAAGAAAGACCAAAATGGACGAACTTGGTCAAGTTGGATGATTCTTGGACCAAATGGCTCTTCGTTGGTCTCAAACTTCTCCACATGGTTTATTGTGTCATATTACATCAATCTATGCTTGACATTTGGCTTTGGTTAAGGTTGAAGCTAGTCGAAACGAAGAAAGACCAAAATGGACGAACTTGGTTAAGTTGGATGATTCTTGGACCAAATGGCTCTTCGTTGGTCTCAAACTTCTCCACATGGTTTATTGTGTCATATTACATCAATCTATGCTTGACATTTGGTTTCGGTCAACGTTGAAGCTAGTCGAAATGAAGAAAGACCAAAATGGACGAACTTGGTCAAGTTGGATGATTCTTGGACCAAATGGCTCTTCGTTGGTCTCAAACTTCTCCACATGGTTTATTGTGTCATATTACATCAATCTATGCTTGACATTTGGCTTTGGTTAAGGTTGAAGCTAGTCGAAACGAAGAAAGACCAAAATGGACGAACTTGGTTAAGTTGGATGATTCTTCGACCAAATGGCTCTTCGTTGGTCTCAAACTTCTCCACATGGTTTATTGTGTCATATTACATCAATCTATGCTTGACATTTGGCTTTGGTTAAGGTTGAAGCTAGTCGAAACGAAGAAAGACCAAAATGGACGAACTTGGTTAAGTTGGATGATTCTTCGACCAAATGGCTCTTCGTTGGTCTCAAACTTCTCCACATGGTTTATTGTGTCATATTACATCAATCTATGCTTGACATTTGGTTTCGGTCAACGTTGAAGCTAGTCAAAATGAAGAAAGACCAAAATGGACGAACTTGGTCAAGTTGGATGATTCTTGGACCAAATGGCTCTTCGTTGGTCTCAAACTTCTCCACATGGTTTATTGTGTCATATTACATCAATCTATGCTTGACATTTGGCTTTGGTTAAGGTTGAAGCTAGTCGAAATGAAGAAAGACCAAAATGGACGAACTTGGTCAAGTTGGATGATTCTTGGACCAAATGGCTCTTCGTTGGTCTCAAACTTCTCCACATGGTTTATTGTGTCATATTACATCAATCTATGCTTGACATTTGGCTTTGGTTAAGGTTGAAGCTAGTCGAAACGAAGAAAGACCAAAATGGACGAACTTGGTCAAGTTGGATGATTCTTGGACCAAATGGCTCTTCGTTGGTCTCAAACTTCTCCACATGGTTTATTGTGTCATATTACATCAATCTATGCTTGACATTTGGCTTTGGTTAAGGTTGAAGCTAGTCGAAATGAAGAAAGACCAAAATGGACGAACTTGGTTAAGTTGGATGATTCTTCGACCAAATGGCTCTTCGTTGGTCTCAAACTTCTCCACATGGTTTATTGTGTCATATTACATCAATCTATGCTTAACATTTGGTTTCGGTTACGTTGAAGCTAGTCGAAATGAAGAAAGACCAAAATGGACGAACTTGGTCAAGTTGGATGATTCTTGGACCAAATGGCTCTTCGTTGGTCTCAAACTTCTCCACATGGTTTATTGTGTCATATTACATCAATCTATGCTTGACATTTGGCTTTGGTTAAGGTTGAAGCTAGTCGAAATGAAGAAAGACCAAAATGGACGAACTTGGTCAAGTTGGATGATTCTTCGACCAAATGGCTCTTCGTTGGTCTCAAACTTCTCCACATGGTTTATTGTGTCATATTACATCAATCTATGCTTGACATTTGGCTTTGGTTAAGGTTGAAGCTAGTCGAAACGAAGAAAGACCAAAATGGACGAACTTGGTTAAGTTGGATGATTCTTCGACCAAATGGCTCTTCGTTGGTCTCAAACTTCTCCACATGGTTTATTGTGTCATATTACATCAATCTATGCTTAACATTTGGTTTCGGTCTAACGTTGAAGCTAGTCGAAATGAAGAAAGACCAAAATGGACGAACTTGGTCAAGTTGGATGATTCTTCGACCAAATGGCTCTTCGTTGGTCTCAAACTTCTCCACATGGTTTATTGTGTCATATTACATCAATCTATGCTTGACATTTGGCTTTGGTTAAGGTTGAAGCTAGTCGAAACGAAGAAAGACCAAAATGGACGAACTTGGTTAAGTTGGATGATTCTTGGACCAAATGGCTCTTCGTTGGTCTCAAACTTCTCCACATGGTTTATTGTGTTATATTACATCAATCTAGCTTAACATTTGGTTTCGGTCAACGTTGAAGCTAGTCAAAATGAAGAAAGACCAAAATGGACGAACTTGGTCAAGTTGGATGATTCTTCGACCAAATGGCTCTTCGTTGGTCTCAAACTTCTCCACATGGTTTATTGTGTCATATTACATCAATCTATGCTTGACATTTGGCTTTGGTTAAGGTTGAAGCTAGTCGAAACGAAGAAAGACCAAAATGGACGAACTTGGTTAAGTTGGATGATTCTTGGACCAAATGGCTCTTCGTTGGTCTCAAACTTCTCCACATGGTTTATTGTGTATATTACATCAATCTATGCTTAACATTTGGTTTCGGTCAAGTTGAAGCTAGTCGAAATGAAGAAAGACCAAAATGGACGAACTTGGTCAAGTTGGATGATTCTTCGACCAAATGGCTCTTCGTTGGTCTCAAACTTCTCCACATGGTTTATTGTGTCATATTACATCAATCTATGCTTGACATTTGGCTTTGGTTAAGGTTGAAGCTAGTCGAAACGAAGAAAGACCAAAATGGACGAACTTGGTTAAGTTGGATGATTCTTGGACCAAATGGCTCTTCGTTGGTCTCAAACTTCTCCACATGGTTTATTGTGTCATATTACATCAATCTATGCTTAACATTTGGTTTCGGTCAACGTTGAAGCTAGTCAAAATGAAGAAAGACCAAAATGGACGAACTTGGTCAAGTTGGATGATTCTTCGACCAAATGGCTCTTCGTTGGTCTCAAACTTCTCCACATGGTTTATTGTGTCATATTACATCAATCTATGCTTGACATTTGGCTTTGGTTAAGGTTGAAGCTAGTCGAAACGAAGAAAGACCAAAATGGACGAACTTGGTTAAGTTGGATGATTCTTCGACCAAATGGCTCTTCCATGGTCTCAAACTTCTCCACATGGTTTATTGTGTTATATTACATCAATCTAGGCTTAAGGTTTGGTTTCGGTCAACGTTGAAGCTAGTCAAAATGAAGAAAGACCAAAATGGACGAACTTGGTCAAGTTGGATGATTCTTGGACCAAATGGCTCTTCGTTGGTCTCAAACTTCTCCACATGGTTTATTGTGTCATATTACATCAATCTATGCTTGACATTTGGCTTTGGTTAAGGTTGAAGCTAGTCGAAACGAAGAAAGACCAAAATGGACGAACTTGGTTAAGTTGGATGATTCTTCGACCAAATGGCTGTTCGTTGGTCTCAAACTTCTCCACATGGTTTATTGTGTCATATTACATCAATCTATGCTTGACATTTGGCTTTGGTTAAGGTTGAAGCTAGTCGAAATGAAGAAAGACCAAAATGGACGAACTTGGTTAAGTTGGATGATTCTTCGACCAAATGGCTCTTCGTTGGTCTCAAACTTCTCCACATGGTTTATTGTGTCATATTACATCAATCTATGCTTGACATTTGGCTTTGGTTAAGGTTGAAGCTAGTCGAAACGAAGAAAGACCAAAATGGACGAACTTGGTTAAGTTGGATGATTCTTCGACCAAATGGCTCTTCGTTGGTCTCAAACTTCTCCACATGGTTTATTGTGTTATATTACATCAATCTAGGCTTAACATTTGGTTTCGGTCAACGTTGAAGCTAGTCAAAATGAAGAAAGACCAAAATGGACGAACTTGGTCAAGTTGGATGATTCTTCGACCAAATGGCTCTTCGTTGGTCTCAAACTTCTCCACATGGTTTATTGTGTCATATTACATCAATCTATGCTTGACATTTGGCTTTGGTTAAGGTTGAAGCTAGTCGAAACGAAGAAAGACCAAAATGGACGAACTTGGTTAAGTTGGATGATTCTTCGACCAAATGGCTCTTCGTTGGTCTCAAACTTCTCCACATGGTTTATTGTGTCATATTACATCAATCTATGCTTAACATTTGGTTTCGGTCAACGTTGAAGCTAGTCGAAAATGAAGAAAGACCAAAATGGACGAACTTGGTCAAGTTGGATGATTCTTCGACCAAATGGCTCTTCGTTGGTCTCAAACTTCTCCACATGGTTTATTGTGTCATATTACATCAATCTATGCTTGACATTTGGTTTCGGTTAAGTTGAAGCTAGTCGAAATGAAGAAAGACCAAAATGGACGAACTTGGTCAAGTTGGATGATTCTTCGACCAAATGGCTCTTCGTTGGTCTCAAACTTCTCCACATGGTTTATTGTGTCATATTACATCAATCTATGCTTGACATTTGGCTTTGGTTAAGGTTGAAGCTAGTCGAAACGAAGAAAGACCAAAATGGACGAACTTGGTTAAGTTGGATGATTCTTCGACCAAATGGCTCTTCGTTGGTCTCAAACTTCTCCACATGGTTTATTGTGTCATATTACATCAATCTATGCTTGACATTTGGTTTCGGTTACGTTGAAGCTAGTCAAAATGAAGAAAGACCAAAATGGACGAACTTGGTCAAGTTGGATGATTCTTCGACCAAATGGCTCTTCGTTGGTCTCAAACTTCTCCACATGGTTTATTGTGTCATATTACATCAATCTATGCTTGACATTTGGCTTTGGTTAAGGTTGAAGCTAGTCGAAACGAAGAAAGACCAAAATGGACGAACTTGGTTAAGTTGGATGATTCTTTGACCAAATGGCTCTTCGTTGGTCTCAAACTTCTCCACATGGTTTATTGTGTCATATTACATCAATCTATGCTTGACATTTGGTTTCGGTCAACGTTGAAGCTAGTCGAAATGAAGAAAGACCAAAATGGACGAACTTGGTCAAGTTGGATGATTCTTCGACCAAATGGCTCTTCGTTGGTCTCAAACTTCTCCACATGGTTTATTGTGTCATATTACATCAATCTATGCTTGACATTTGGCTTTGGTTAAGGTTGAAGCTAGTCGAAACGAAGAAAGACCAAAATGGACGAACTTGGTTAAGTTGGATGATTCTTGGACCAAATGGCTCTTCGTTGGTCTCAAACTTCTCCACATGGTTTATTGTGTCATATTACATCAATCTATGCTTAACATTTGGTTTCGGTCAACGTTGAAGCTAGTCGAAATGAAGAAAGACCAAAATGGACGAACTTGGTCAAGTTGGATGATTCTTCGACCAAATGGCTCTTCGTTGGTCTCAAACTTCTCCACATGGTTTATTGTGTCATATTACATCAATCTATGCTTGACATTTGGCTTTGGTTAAGGTTGAAGCTAGTCGAAATGAAGAAAGACCAAAATGGACGAACTTGGTTAAGTTGGATGATTCTTCGACCAAATGGCTGTTCGTTGGTCTCAAACTTCTCCACATGGTTTATTGTGTCATATTACATCAATCTATGCTTGACATTTGGCTTTGGTTAAGGTTGAAGCTAGTCGAAAAGAAGAAAGACCAAAATGGACGAACTTGGTTAAGTTGGATGATTCTTCGACCAAATGGCTCTTCGTTGGTCTCAAACTTCTCCACATGGTTTATTGTGTTATATTACATCAATCTAGGCTTAACATTTGGTTTCGGTCAACGTTGAAGCTAGTCAAAATGAAGAAAGACCAAAATGGACGAACTTGGTCAAGTTGGATGATTCTTCGACCAAATGGCTCTTCGTTGGTCTCAAACTTCTCCACATGGTTTATTGTGTCATATTACATCAATCTATGCTTGACATTTGGCTTTGGTTAAGGTTGAAGCTAGTCGAAACGAAGAAAGACCAAAATGGACGAACTTGGTTAAGTTGGATGATTCTTGGACCAAATGGCTCTTCGTTGGTCTCAAACTTCTCCACATGGTTTATTGTGTCATATTACATCAATCTATGCTTAACATTTGGTTTCGGTCAACGTTGAAGCTAGTCAAAATGAAGAAAGACCAAAATGGACGAACTTGGTCAAGTTGGATGATTCTTCGACCAAATGGCTCTTCGTTGGTCTCAAACTTCTCCACATGGTTTATTGTGTCATATTACATCAATCTATGCTTGACATTTGGCTTTGGTTAAGGTTGAAGCTAGTCGAAATGAAGAAAGACCAAAATGGACGAACTTGGTTAAGTTGGATGATTCTTCGACCAAATGGCTCTTCCATGGTCTCAAACTTCTCCACATGGTTTATTGTGTTATATTACATCAATCTAGGCTTAAGGTTTGGTTTCGGTCAACGTTGAAGCTAGTCAAAATGAAGAAAGACCAAAATGGACGAACTTGGTCAAGTTGGATGATTCTTCACCAAATGGCTCTTCGTTGGTCTCAAACTTCTCCACATGGTTTATTGTGTCATATTACATCAATCTATGCTTGACATTTGGCTTTGGTTAAGGTTGAAGCTAGTCGAAACGAAGAAAGACCAAAATGGACGAACTTGGTTAAGTTGGATGATTCTTCGACCAAATGGCTGTTCCATGGTCTCAAACTTCTCCACATGGTTTTTGTGTTATATTACATCAATCTAGGCTTAAGGTTTGGTTTCGGTCAACGTTGAAGCTAGTCAAAATGAAGAAAGACCAAAATGGACGAACTTGGTCAAGTTGGATGATTCTTCGACCAAATGGCTCTTCGTTGGTCTCAAACTTCTCCACATGGTTTATTGTGTCATATTACATCAATCTATGCTTGACATTTGGCTTTGGTTAAGGTTGAAGCTAGTCGAAACGAAGAAAGACCAAAATGGACGAACTTGGTTAAGTTGGATGATTCTTTGACCAAATGGCTGTTCCATGGTCTCAAACTTCTCCACATGGTTTATTGTGTATATTACATCAATCTAGGCTTAAGGTTTGGTTTCGGTCAACGTTGAAGCTAGTCAAAATGAAGAAAGACCAAAATGGACGAACTTGGTCAAGTTGGATGATTCTTCGACCAAATGGCTCTTCGTTGGTCTCAAACTTCTCCACATGGTTTATTGTGTCATATTACATCAATCTATGCTTGACATTTGGCTTTGGTTAAGGTTGAAGCTAGTCGAAACGAAGAAAGACCAAAATGGACGAACTTGGTTAAGTTGGATGATTCTTGGACCAAATGGCTGTTCCATGGTCTCAAACTTCTCCACATGGTTTATTGTGTATATTACATCAATCTATGCTTAAGGTTTGGTTTCGGTCAACGTTGAAGCTAGTCAAAATGAAGAAAGACCAAAATGGACGAACTTGGTCAAGTTGGATGATTCTTCGACCAAATGGCTCTTCGTTGGTCTCAAACTTCTCCACATGGTTTATTGTGTCATATTACATCAATCTATGCTTGACATTTGGCTTTGGTTAAGGTTGAAGCTAGTCGAAACGAAGAAAGACCAAAATGGACGAACTTGGTTAAGTTGGATGATTCTTCGACCAAATGGCTCTTCGTTGGTCTCAAACTTCTCCACATGGTTTATTGTGTTATATTACATCAATCTAGGCTTAAGGTTTGGTTTCGGTCAACGTTGAAGCTAGTCAAAATGAAGAAAGACCAAAATGGACGAACTTGGTCAAGTTGGATGATTCTTCGACCAAATGGCTCTTCGTTGGTCTCAAACTTCTCCACATGGTTTATTGTGTCATATTACATCAATCTATGCTTGACATTTGGCTTTGGTTAAGGTTGAAGCTAGTCGAAACGAAGAAAGACCAAAATGGACGAACTTGGTTAAGTTGGATGATTCTTCGACCAAATGGCTGTTCCATGGTCTCAAACTTCTCCACATGGTTTATTGTGTTATATTACATCAATCTAGAGTTAAGGTTTGGTTTCGGTCAACGTTGAAGCTAGTCAAAATGAAGAAAGACCAAAATGGACGAACTTGGTCAAGTTGGATGATTCTTCGACCAAATGGCTCTTCGTTGGTCTCAAACTTCTCCACATGGTTTATTGTGTCATATTACATCAATCTATGCTTGACATTTGGCTTTGGTTAAGGTTGAAGCTAGTCGAAACGAAGAAAGACCAAAATGGACGAACTTGGTTAAGTTGGATGATTCTTTGACCAAATGGCTGTTCGTTGGTCTCAAACTTCTCCACATGGTTTATTGTGTATATTACATCAATCTATGCTTAACATTTGGTTTCGGTCAACGTTGAAGCTAGTCAAAATGAAGAAAGACCAAAATGGACGAACTTGGTCAAGTTGGATGATTCTTCGACCAAATGGCTCTTCGTTGGTCTCAAACTTCTCCACATGGTTTATTGTGTCATATTACATCAATCTATGCTTGACATTTGGCTTTGGTTAAGGTTGAAGCTAGTCGAAACGAAGAAAGACCAAAATGGACGAACTTGGTTAAGTTGGATGATTCTTGGACCAAATGGCTCTTCGTTGGTCTCAAACTTCTCCACATGGTTTATTGTGTTATATTACATCAATCTATGCTTAACATTTGGTTTCGGTCAACGTTGAAGCTAGTCAAAATGAAGAAAGACCAAAATGGACGAACTTGGTCAAGTTGGATGATTCTTCGACCAAATGGCTCTTCGTTGGTCTCAAACTTCTCCACATGGTTTATTGTGTCATATTACATCAATCTATGCTTGACATTTGGCTTTGGTTAAGGTTGAAGCTAGTCGAAATGAAGAAAGACCAAAATGGACGAACTTGGTTAAGTTGGATGATTCTTCGACCAAATGGCTCTTCGTTGGTCTCAAACTTCTCCACATGGTTTATTGTGTTATATTACATCAATCTAGGCTTAACATTTGGTTTCGGTCAACGTTGAAGCTAGTCAAAATGAAGAAAGACCAAAATGGACGAACTTGGTCAAGTTGGATGATTCTTCGACCAAATGGCTCTTCGTTGGTCTCAAACTTCTCCACATGGTTTATTGTGTCATATTACATCAATCTATGCTTGACATTTGGCTTTGGTTAAGGTTGAAGCTAGTCGAAACGAAGAAAGACCAAAATGGACGAACTTGGTTAAGTTGGATGATTCTTCGACCAAATGGCTCTTCGTTGGTCTCAAACTTCTCCACATGGTTTATTGTGTCATATTACATCAATCTATGCTTGACATTTGGCTTTGGTTAAGGTTGAAGCTAGTCGAAAAGAAGAAAGACCAAAATGGACGAACTTGGTTAAGTTGGATGATTCTTCGACCAAATGGCTCTTCGTTGGTCTCAAACTTCTCCACATGGTTTATTGTGTCATATTACATCAATCTATGCTTAACATTTGGTTTCGGTAACGTTGAAGCTAGTCGAAAATGAAGAAAGACCAAAATGGACGAACTTGGTCAAGTTGGATGATTCTTGGACCAAATGGCTCTTCGTTGGTCTCAAACTTCTCCACATGGTTTATTGTGTCATATTACATCAATCTATGCTTGACATTTGGCTTTGGTTAAGGTTGAAGCTAGTCGAAACGAAGAAAGACCAAAATGGACGAACTTGGTTAAGTTGGATGATTCTTCGACCAAATGGCTCTTCGTTGGTCTCAAACTTCTCCACATGGTTTATTGTGTCATATTACATCAATCTATGCTTGACATTTGGCTTTGGTTAAGGTTGAAGCTAGTCGAAATGAAGAAAGACCAAAATGGACGAACTTGGTTAAGTTGGATGATTCTTCGACCAAATGGCTCTTCGTTGGTCTCAAACTTCTCCACATGGTTTATTGTGTCATATTACATCAATCTATGCTTGACATTTGGCTTTGGTTAAGGTTGAAGCTAGTCGAAAAGAAGAAAGACCAAAATGGACGAACTTGGTTAAGTTGGATGATTCTTCGACCAAATGGCTCTTCGTTGGTCTCAAACTTCTCCACATGGTTTATTGTGTCATATTACATCAATCTATGCTTAACATTTGGTTTCGGTTACGTTGAAGCTAGTCGAAATGAAGAAAGACCAAAATGGACGAACTTGGTCAAGTTGGATGATTCTTGGACCAAATGGCTCTTCGTTGGTCTCAAACTTCTCCACATGGTTTATTGTGTCATATTACATCAATCTATGCTTGACATTTGGCTTTGGTTAAGGTTGAAGCTAGTCGAAACGAAGAAAGACCAAAATGGACGAACTTGGTTAAGTTGGATGATTCTTCGACCAAATGGCTCTTCGTTGGTCTCAAACTTCTCCACATGGTTTATTGTGTCATATTACATCAATCTATGCTTGACATTTGGCTTTGGTTAAGGTTGAAGCTAGTCGAAAAGAAGAAAGACCAAAATGGACGAACTTGGTTAAGTTGGATGATTCTTCGACCAAATGGCTCTTCGTTGGTCTCAAACTTCTCCACATGGTTTATTGTGTTATATTACATCAATCTAGGCTTAATTTGGTTTCGGTCAACGTTGAAGCTAGTCAAAATGAAGAAAGACCAAAATGGACGAACTTGGTCAAGTTGGATGATTCTTCGGCCAAATGGCTCTTCGTTGGTCTCAAACTTCTCCACATGGTTTATTGTGTCATATTACATCAATCTATGCTTGACATTTGGCTTTGGTTAAGGTTGAAGCTAGTCGAAACGAAGAAAGACCAAAATGGACGAACTTGGTTAAGTTGGATGATTCTTCGACCAAATGGCTCTTCGTTGGTCTCAAACTTCTCCACATGGTTTATTGTGTTATATTACATCAATCTAGCTTAACATTTGGTTTCGGTCAACGTTGAAGCTAGTCAAAATGAAGAAAGACCAAAATGGACGAACTTGGTCAAGTTGGATGATTCTTCGACCAAATGGCTCTTCGTTGGTCTCAAACTTCTCCACATGGTTTATTGTGTCATATTACATCAATCTATGCTTGACATTTGGCTTTGGTTAAGGTTGAAGCTAGTCGAAACGAAGAAAGACCAAAATGGACGAACTTGGTTAAGTTGGATGATTCTTTGACCAAATGGCTGTTCCATGGTCTCAAACTTCTCCACATGGTTTATTGTGTATATTACATCAATCTAGGCTTAAGGTTTGGTTTCGGTCAACGTTGAAGCTAGTCAAAATGAAGAAAGACCAAAATGGACGAACTTGGTCAAGTTGGATGATTCTTCGACCAAATGGCTCTTCGTTGGTCTCAAACTTCTCCACATGGTTTATTGTGTCATATTACATCAATCTATGCTTGACATTTGGCTTTGGTTAAGGTTGAAGCTAGTCGAAACGAAGAAAGACCAAAATGGACGAACTTGGTTAAGTTGGATGATTCTTGGACCAAATGGCTCTTCGTTGGTCTCAAACTTCTCCACATGGTTTATTGTGTTATATTACATCAATCTAGGCTTAAGGTTTGGTTTCGGTCAACGTTGAAGCTAGTCAAAATGAAGAAAGACCAAAATGGACGAACTTGGTCAAGTTGGATGATTCTTCGACCAAATGGCTCTTCGTTGGTCTCAAACTTCTCCACATGGTTTATTGTGTCATATTACATCAATCTATGCTTGACATTTGGCTTTGGTTAAGGTTGAAGCTAGTCGAAATGAAAAAAGACCAAAATGGACGAACTTGGTTAAGTTGGATGATTCTTCGACCAAATGGCTCTTCGTTGGTCTCAAACTTCTCCACATGGTTTATTGTGTTATATTACATCAATCTAGGCTTAAGGTTTGGTTTCGGTCAACGTTGAAGCTAGTCAAAATGAAGAAAGACCAAAATGGACGAACTTGGTCAAGTTGGATGATTCTTCGACCAAATGGCTCTTCGTTGGTCTCAAACTTCTCCACATGGTTTATTGTGTCATATTACATCAATCTATGCTTGACATTTGGCTTTGGTTAAGGTTGAAGCTAGTCGAAACGAAGAAAGACCAAAATGGACGAACTTGGTTAAGTTGGATGATTCTTTGACCAAATGGCTGTTCGTTGGTCTCAAACTTCTCCACATGGTTTATTGTGTATATTACATCAATCTAGGCTTAACATTTGGTTTCGGTCAACGTTGAAGCTAGTCAAAATGAAGAAAGACCAAAATGGACGAACTTGGTCAAGTTGGATGATTCTTCGACCAAATGGCTCTTCGTTGGTCTCAAACTTCTCCACATGGTTTATTGTGTCATATTACATCAATCTATGCTTGACATTTGGCTTTGGTTAAGGTTGAAGCTAGTCGAAACGAAGAAAGACCAAAATGGACGAACTTGGTTAAGTTGGATGATTCTTTGACCAAATGGCTCTTCGTTGGTCTCAAACTTCTCCACATGGTTTATTGTGTATATTACATCAATCTAGGCTTAATTTGGTTTCGGTCAACGTTGAAGCTAGTCAAAATGAAGAAAGACCAAAATGGACGAACTTGGTCAAGTTGGATGATTCTTCGACCAAATGGCTCTTCGTTGGTCTCAAACTTCTCCACATGGTTTATTGTGTCATATTACATCAATCTATGCTTGACATTTGGCTTTGGTTAAGGTTGAAGCTAGTCGAAACGAAGAAAGACCAAAATGGACGAACTTGGTTAAGTTGGATGATTCTTCGACCAAATGGCTCTTCGTTGGTCTCAAACTTCTCCACATGGTTTATTGTGTCATATTACATCAATCTATGCTTAACATTTGGTTTCGGTCAACGTTGAAGCTAGTCAAAATGAAGAAAGACCAAAATGGACGAACTTGGTCAAGTTGGATGATTCTTCGACCAAATGGCTCTTCGTTGGTCTCAAACTTCTCCACATGGTTTATTGTGTCATATTACATCAATCTATGCTTGACATTTGGCTTTGGTTAAGGTTGAAGCTAGTCGAAACGAAGAAAGACCAAAATGGACGAACTTGGTTAAGTTGGATGATTCTTCGACCAAATGGCTCTTCCATGGTCTCAAACTTCTCCACATGGTTTATTGTGTCATATTACATCAATCTAGCTTAACATTTGGTTTCGGTCAACGTTGAAGCTAGTCAAAATGAAGAAAGACCAAAATGGACGAACTTGGTCAAGTTGGATGATTCTTCGACCAAATGGCTCTTCGTTGGTCTCAAACTTCTCCACATGGTTTATTGTGTCATATTACATCAATCTATGCTTGACATTTGGCTTTGGTTAAGGTTGAAGCTAGTCGAAACGAAGAAAGACCAAAATGGACGAACTTGGTTAAGTTGGATGATTCTTTGACCAAATGGCTCTTCGTTGGTCTCAAACTTCTCCACATGGTTTATTGTGTATATTACATCAATCTATGCTTAACATTTGGTTTCGGTCAACGTTGAAGCTAGTCAAAATGAAGAAAGACCAAAATGGACGAACTTGGTCAAGTTGGATGATTCTTCGACCAAATGGCTCTTCGTTGGTCTCAAACTTCTCCACATGGTTTATTGTGTCATATTACATCAATCTATGCTTGACATTTGGCTTTGGTTAAGGTTGAAGCTAGTCGAAACGAAGAAAGACCAAAATGGACGAACTTGGTTAAGTTGGATGATTCTTGGACCAAATGGCTCTTCGTTGGTCTCAAACTTCTCCACATGGTTTATTGTGTTATATTACATCAATCTATGCTTAACATTTGGTTTCGGTCAACGTTGAAGCTAGTCAAAATGAAGAAAGACCAAAATGGACGAACTTGGTCAAGTTGGATGATTCTTCGACCAAATGGCTCTTCGTTGGTCTCAAACTTCTCCACATGGTTTATTGTGTCATATTACATCAATCTATGCTTGACATTTGGCTTTGGTTAAGGTTGAAGCTAGTCGAAACGAAGAAAGACCAAAATGGACGAACTTGGTTAAGTTGGATGATTCTTCGACCAAATGGCTCTTCGTTGGTCTCAAACTTCTCCACATGGTTTATTGTGTTATATTACATCAATCTAGCTTAACATTTGGTTTCGGTCAACGTTGAAGCTAGTCAAAATGAAGAAAGACCAAAATGGACGAACTTGGTCAAGTTGGATGATTCTTCGACCAAATGGCTCTTCGTTGGTCTCAAACTTCTCCACATGGTTTATTGTGTCATATTACATCAATCTATGCTTGACATTTGGCTTTGGTTAAGGTTGAAGCTAGTCGAAACGAAGAAAGACCAAAATGGACGAACTTGGTTAAGTTGGATGATTCTTTGACCAAATGGCTCTTCCATGGTCTCAAACTTCTCCACATGGTTTATTGTGTCATATTACATCAATCTATGCTTAACATTTGGTTTCGGTCAACGTTGAAGCTAGTCGAAAATGAAGAAAGACCAAAATGGACGAACTTGGTCAAGTTGGATGATTCTTCGACCAAATGGCTCTTCGTTGGTCTCAAACTTCTCCACATGGTTTATTGTGTCATATTACATCAATCTATGCTTGACATTTGGCTTTGGTTAAGGTTGAAGCTAGTCGAAACGAAGAAAGACCAAAATGGACGAACTTGGTTAAGTTGGATGATTCTTGGACCAAATGGCTCTTCGTTGGTCTCAAACTTCTCCACATGGTTTATTGTGTCATATTACATCAATCTATGCTTAACATTTGGTTTCGGTCAACGTTGAAGCTAGTCAAATGAAGAAAGACCAAAATGGACGAACTTGGTCAAGTTGGATGATTCTTCGACCAAATGGCTCTTCGTTGGTCTCAAACTTCTCCACATGGTTTATTGTGTCATATTACATCAATCTATGCTTGACATTTGGCTTTGGTTAAGGTTGAAGCTAGTCGAAACGAAGAAAGACCAAAATGGACGAACTTGGTTAAGTTGGATGATTCTTCGACCAAATGGCTCTTCGTTGGTCTCAAACTTCTCCACATGGTTTATTGTGTCATATTACATCAATCTATGCTTACATTTGGTTTCGGTCAACGTTGAAGCTAGTCAAATGAAGAAAGACCAAAATGGACGAACTTGGTCAAGTTGGATGATTCTTCGACCAAATGGCTCTTCGTTGGTCTCAAACTTCTCCACATGGTTTATTGTGTCATATTACATCAATCTATGCTTGACATTTGGCTTTGGTTAAGGTTGAAGCTAGTCGAAACGAAGAAAGACCAAAATGGACGAACTTGGTTAAGTTGGATGATTCTTCGACCAAATGGCTCTTCGTTGGTCTCAAACTTCTCCACATGGTTTATTGTGTCATATTACATCAATCTATGCTTAACATTTGGTTTCGGTCAACGTTGAAGCTAGTCGAAATGAAGAAAGACCAAAATGGACGAACTTGGTCAAGTTGGATGATTCTTCGACCAAATGGCTCTTCGTTGGTCTCAAACTTCTCCACATGGTTTATTGTGTCATATTACATCAATCTATGCTTGACATTTGGCTTTGGTTAAGGTTGAAGCTAGTCGAAACGAAGAAAGACCAAAATGGACGAACTTGGTTAAGTTGGATGATTCTTGGACCAAATGGCTCTTCGTTGGTCTCAAACTTCTCCACATGGTTTATTGTGTCATATTACATCAATCTATGCTTGACATTTGGTTTCGGTCAACGTTGAAGCTAGTCAAAATGAAGAAAGACCAAAATGGACGAACTTGGTCAAGTTGGATGATTCTTCGACCAAATGGCTCTTCGTTGGTCTCAAACTTCTCCACATGGTTTATTGTGTCATATTACATCAATCTATGCTTGACATTTGGCTTTGGTTAAGGTTGAAGCTAGTCGAAACGAAGAAAGACCAAAATGGACGAACTTGGTTAAGTTGGATGATTCTTGGACCAAATGGCTCTTCGTTGGTCTCAAACTTCTCCACATGGTTTATTGTGTCATATTACATCAATCTATGCTTAACATTTGGTTTCGGTCAACGTTGAAGCTAGTCAAAATGAAGAAAGACCAAAATGGACGAACTTGGTCAAGTTGGATGATTCTTCGACCAAATGGCTCTTCGTTGGTCTCAAACTTCTCCACATGGTTTATTGTGTCATATTACATCAATCTATGCTTGACATTTGGCTTTGGTTAAGGTTGAAGCTAGTCGAAACGAAGAAAGACCAAAATGGACGAACTTGGTTAAGTTGGATGATTCTTCGACCAAATGGCTCTTCGTTGGTCTCAAACTTCTCCACATGGTTTATTGTGTCATATTACATCAATCTATGCTTGACATTTGGTTTCGGTCAACGTTGAAGCTAGTCAAAATGAAGAAAGACCAAAATGGACGAACTTGGTCAAGTTGGATGATTCTTCGACCAAATGGCTCTTCGTTGGTCTCAAACTTCTCCACATGGTTTATTGTGTCATATTACATCAATCTATGCTTGACATTTGGCTTTGGTTAAGGTTGAAGCTAGTCGAAACGAAGAAAGACCAAAATGGACGAACTTGGTTAAGTTGGATGATTCTTCGACCAAATGGCTCTTCGTTGGTCTCAAACTTCTCCACATGGTTTATTGTGTCATATTACATCAATCTAGCTTAACATTTGGTTTCGGTCAACGTTGAAGCTAGTCAAAATGAAGAAAGACCAAAATGGACGAACTTGGTCAAGTTGGATGATTCTTCGACCAAATGGCTCTTCGTTGGTCTCAAACTTCTCCACATGGTTTATTGTGTCATATTACATCAATCTATGCTTGACATTTGGCTTTGGTTAAGGTTGAAGCTAGTCGAAACGAAGAAAGACCAAAATGGACGAACTTGGTTAAGTTGGATGATTCTTGGACCAAATGGCTCTTCGTTGGTCTCAAACTTCTCCACATGGTTTATTGTGTCATATTACATCAATCTATGCTTGACATTTGGTTTCGGTCAACGTTGAAGCTAGTCAAAATGAAGAAAGACCAAAATGGACGAACTTGGTCAAGTTGGATGATTCTTCGACCAAATGGCTCTTCGTTGGTCTCAAACTTCTCCACATGGTTTATTGTGTCATATTACATCAATCTATGCTTGACATTTGGCTTTGGTTAAGGTTGAAGCTAGTCGAAACGAAGAAAGACCAAAATGGACGAACTTGGTTAAGTTGGATGATTCTTGGACCAAATGGCTCTTCGTTGGTCTCAAACTTCTCCACATGGTTTATTGTGTCATATTACATCAATCTATGCTTAATTTGGTTTCGGTCAACGTTGAAGCTAGTCAAAATGAAGAAAGACCAAAATGGACGAACTTGGTCAAGTTGGATGATTCTTCGACCAAATGGCTCTTCGTTGGTCTCAAACTTCTCCACATGGTTTATTGTGTCATATTACATCAATCTATGCTTGACATTTGGCTTTGGTTAAGGTTGAAGCTAGTCGAAACGAAGAAAGACCAAAATGGACGAACTTGGTTAAGTTGGATGATTCTTCGACCAAATGGCTCTTCGTTGGTCTCAAACTTCTCCACATGGTTTATTGTGTTATATTACATCAATCTAGCTTACATTTGGTTTCGGTCAACGTTGAAGCTAGTCAAAATGAAGAAAGACCAAAATGGACGAACTTGGTCAAGTTGGATGATTCTTCGACCAAATGGCTCTTCGTTGGTCTCAAACTTCTCCACATGGTTTATTGTGTCATATTACATCAATCTATGCTTGACATTTGGCTTTGGTTAAGGTTGAAGCTAGTCGAAACGAAGAAAGACCAAAATGGACGAACTTGGTTAAGTTGGATGATTCTTTGACCAAATGGCTCTTCGTTGGTCTCAAACTTCTCCACATGGTTTATTGTGTATATTACATCAATCTAGCTTAACATTTGGTTTCGGTCAACGTTGAAGCTAGTCAAACGAAGAAAGACCAAAATGGACGAACTTGGTCAAGTTGGATGATTCTTCGACCAAATGGCTCTTCGTTGGTCTCAAACTTCTCCACATGGTTTATTGTGTCATATTACATCAATCTATGCTTGACATTTGGCTTTGGTTAAGGTTGAAGCTAGTCGAAACGAAGAAAGACCAAAATGGACGAACTTGGTTAAGTTGGATGATTCTTGGACCAAATGGCTCTTCGTTGGTCTCAAACTTCTCCACATGGTTTATTGTGTCATATTACATCAATCTATGCTTAACATTTGGTTTCGGTCAACGTTGAAGCTAGTCAAATGAAGAAAGACCAAAATGGACGAACTTGGTCAAGTTGGATGATTCTTGGACCAAATGGCTCTTCGTTGGTCTCAAACTTCTCCACATGGTTTATTGTGTCATATTACATCAATCTATGCTTGACATTTGGCTTTGGTTAAGGTTGAAGCTAGTCGAAACGAAGAAAGACCAAAATGGACGAACTTGGTTAAGTTGGATGATTCTTCGACCAAATGGCTCTTCGTTGGTCTCAAACTTCTCCACATGGTTTATTGTGTCATATTACATCAATCTATGCTTAACATTTGGTTTCGGTTAACGTTGAAGCTAGTCAAATGAAGAAAGACCAAAATGGACGAACTTGGTCAAGTTGGATGATTCTTCGACCAAATGGCTCTTCGTTGGTCTCAAACTTCTCCACATGGTTTATTGTGTCATATTACATCAATCTATGCTTGACATTTGGCTTTGGTTAAGGTTGAAGCTAGTCGAAACGAAGAAAGACCAAAATGGACGAACTTGGTTAAGTTGGATGATTCTTCGACCAAATGGCTCTTCGTTGGTCTCAAACTTCTCCACATGGTTTATTGTGTCATATTACATCAATCTATGCTTACATTTGGTTTCGGTCAACGTTGAAGCTAGTCGAAATGAAGAAAGACCAAAATGGACGAACTTGGTCAAGTTGGATGATTCTTCGACCAAATGGCTCTTCGTTGGTCTCAAACTTCTCCACATGGTTTATTGTGTCATATTACATCAATCTATGCTTGACATTTGGCTTTGGTTAAGGTTGAAGCTAGTCGAAATGAAGAAAGACCAAAATGGACGAACTTGGTCAAGTTGGATGATTCTTGGACCAAATGGCTCTTCGTTGGTCTCAAACTTCTCCACATGGTTTATTGTGTCATATTACATCAATCTATGCTTGACATTTGGCTTTGGTTAAGGTTGAAGCTAGTCGAAACGAAGAAAGACCAAAATGGACGAACTTGGTTAAGTTGGATGATTCTTCGACCAAATGGCTCTTCGTTGGTCTCAAACTTCTCCACATGGTTTATTGTGTCATATTACATCAATCTATGCTTGACATTTGGCTTTGGTTAAGGTTGAAGCTAGTCGAAACGAAGAAAGACCAAAATGGACGAACTTGGTTAAGTTGGATGATTCTTCGACCAAATGGCTCTTCGTTGGTCTCAAACTTCTCCACATGGTTTATTGTGTCATATTACATCAATCTATGCTTGACATTTGGCTTTGGTTAAGGTTGAAGCTAGTCGAAATGAAGAAAGACCAAAATGGACGAACTTGGTCAAGTTGGATGATTCTTGGACCAAATGGCTCTTCGTTGGTCTCAAACTTCTCCACATGGTTTATTGTGTCATATTACATCAATCTATGCTTGACATTTGGCTTTGGTTAAGGTTGAAGCTAGTCGAAACGAAGAAAGACCAAAATGGACGAACTTGGTTAAGTTGGATGATTCTTCGACCAAATGGCTCTTCGTTGGTCTCAAACTTCTCCACATGGTTTATTGTGTCATATTACATCAATCTATGCTTGACATTTGGCTTTGGTTAAGGTTGAAGCTAGTCGAAACGAAGAAAGACCAAAATGGACGAACTTGGTTAAGTTGGATGATTCTTCGACCAAATGGCTCTTCGTTGGTCTCAAACTTCTCCACATGGTTTATTGTGTCATATTACATCAATCTATGCTTGACATTTGGTTTCGGTTAACGTTGAAGCTAGTCGAAATGAAGAAAGACCAAAATGGACGAACTTGGTCAAGTTGGATGATTCTTGGACCAAATGGCTCTTCGTTGGTCTCAAACTTCTCCACATGGTTTATTGTGTCATATTACATCAATCTATGCTTGACATTTGGTTTCGGTTAACGTTGAAGCTAGTCAAAATAAGAAAGACCAAAATGGACGAACTTGGTCAAGTTGGATGATTCTTGGACCAAATGGCTCTTCGTTGGTCTCAAACTTCTCCACATGGTTTATTGTGTCATATTACATCAATCTATGCTTGACATTTGGCTTTGGTTAAGGTTGAAGCTAGTCGAAACGAAGAAAGACCAAAATGGACGAACTTGGTTAAGTTGGATGATTCTTGGACCAAATGGCTCTTCGTTGGTCTCAAACTTCTCCACATGGTTTATTGTGTCATATTACATCAATCTATGCTTGACATTTGGCTTTGGTTAAGGTTGAAGCTAGTCGAAATGAAGAAAGACCAAAATGGACGAACTTGGTCAAGTTGGATGATTCTTGGACCAAATGGCTCTTCGTTGGTCTCAAACTTCTCCACATGGTTTATTGTGTCATATTACATCAATCTATGCTTGACATTTGGCTTTGGTTAAGGTTGAAGCTAGTCGAAACGAAGAAAGACCAAAATGGACGAACTTGGTTAAGTTGGATGATTCTTCGACCAAATGGCTGTTCGTTGGTCTCAAACTTCTCCACATGGTTTGTGTCATATTACATCAATCTATGCTTGACATTTGGCTTTGGTTAAGGTTGAAGCTAGTCGAAACGAAGAAAGACCAAAATGGACGAACTTGGTTAAGTTGGATGATTCTTCAACCAAATGGCTCTTCGTTGGTCTCAAACTTCTCCACATGGTTTATTGTGTTATATTACATCAATCTATGCTTAACATTTGGTTTCGGTCAACGTTGAAGCTAGTCAAATGAAGAAAGACCAAAATGGACGAACTTGGTCAAGTTGGATGATTCTTAGACCAAATGGCTCTTCGTTGGTCTCAAACTTCTCCACATGGTTTATTGTGTCATATTACATCAATCTATGCTTGACATTTGGTTTCGGTCAACGTTGAAGCTAGTCAAAATGAAGAAAGACCAAAATGGACGAACTTGGTTAAGTTGGATGATTCTTTGACCAAATGGCCTTCGTTGGTCTCAAACTTCTCCACATGGTTTATTGTGTCATATTACATCAATCTATGCTTGACATTTGGCTTTGGTTAAGGTTGAAGCTAGTCGAAATGAAGAAAGACCAAAATGGACGAACTTGGTTAAGTTGGATGATTCTTCAACCAAATGGCTCTTCGTTGGTCTCAAACTTCTCCACATGGTTTATTGTGTTATATTACATCAATCTAGGCTTGAGATTTGGTTTCGGTCAACGTTGAAGCTAGTCAAAATGAAGAAAGACCAAAATGGACGAACTTGGTTAAGTTGGATGATTCTTCGACCAAATGGCTCTTCGTTGGTCTCAAACTTCTCCACATGGTTTATTGTGTCATATTACATCAATCTATGCTTGACATTTGGCTTTGGTTAAGGTTGAAGCTAGTCGAAATGAAGAAAGACCAAAATGGACGAACTTGGTCAAGTTGGATGATTCTTGGACCAAATGGCTCTTCGTTGGTCTCAAACTTCTCCACATGGTTTATTGTGTCATATTACATCAATCTATGCTTGACATTTGGTTCGGTCAACGTTGAAGCTAGTCGAAATGAAGAAAGACCAAAATGGACGAACTTGGTTAAGTTGGATGATTCTTGCACCAAATGGCTCTTCGTGGTCTCAAACTTCTCCACATGGTTTATTGTGTCATATTACATCAATCTATGCTTGACATTTGGCTTTGGTTAAGGTTGAAGCTAGTCGAAACGAAGAAAGACCAAAATGGACGAACTTGGTCAAGTTGGATGATTCTTGGACCAAATGGCTCTTCGTTGGTCTCAAACTTCTCCACATGGTTTATTGTGTCATATTACATCAATCTATGCTTGACATTTGGCTTTGGTTAAGGTTGAAGCTAGTCGAAACGAAGAAAGACCAAAATGGACGAACTTGGTTAAGTTGGATGATTCTTCGACCAAATGGCTCTTCGTTGGTCTCAAACTTCTCCACATGGTTTATTGTGTCATATTACATCAATCTATGCTTGACATTTGGCTTTGGTTAAGGTTGAAGCTAGTCGAAACGAAAAAAGACCAAAATGGACGAACTTGGTTAAGTTGGATGATTCTTCGACCAAATGGCTGTTCGTTGGTCTCAAACTTCTCCACATGGTTTATTGTGTCATATTACATCAATCTATGCTTGACATTTGGCTTTGGTTAAGTTTGAAGCTAGTCGAAATGAAGAAAGACCAAAATGGACGAACTTGGTTAAGTTGGATGATTCTTCGACCAAATGGCTCTTCGTTGGTCTCAAACTTCTCCACATGGTTTGTGTCATATTACATCAATCTATGCTTGACATTTGGCTTTGGTTAAGTTTGAAGCTAGTCGAAATGAAGAAAGACCAAAATGGACGAACTTGGTTAAGTTGGATGATTCTTCGACCAAATGGCTCTTCGTTGGTCTCAAACTTCTCCACATGGTTTGTGTCATATTACATCAATCTATGCTTGACATTTGGCTTTGGTTAAGGTTGAAGCTAGTCGAAACGAAGAAAGACCAAAATGGACGAACTTGGTTAAGTTGGATGATTCTTCGACCAAATGGCTGTTCGTTGGTCTCAAACTTCTCCACATGGTTTATTGTGTCATATTACATCAATCTATGCTTGACATTTGGTTTCGTTCAACGTTGAAGCTAGTCGAAATGAAGAAAGACCAAAATGGACGAACTTGGTCAAGTTGGATGATTCTTGGACCAAATGGCTCTTCGTTGGTCTCAAACTTCTCCACATGGTTTATTGTGTCATATTACATCAATTTGGCTTCGGTTAAGGTTGAAGCTAGTCGAAACGAAGAAAGACCAAAATGGACGAACTTGGTTAAGTTGGATGATTCTTCGACCAAATGGCTCTTCGTTGGTCTCAAACTTCTCCACATGGTTTATTGTGTCATATTACATCAATCTATGCTTGACATTTGGCTTTGGTTAAGGTTGAAGCTAGTCGAAACGAAGAAAGACCAAAATGGACGAACTTGGTAAAGTTGGATGATTCTTCGACCAAATGGCTCTTCGTTGGTCTCAAACTTCTCCACATGGTTTATTGTGTCATATTACATCAATCTATGCTTGACATTTGGCTTCGGTTAAGGTTGAAGCTAGTCAAAATGAAGAAAGACCAAAATGGACGAACTTGGTTAAGTTGGATGATTCTTGGACCAAATGGCTCTTCCATGGTCTCAAACTTCTCCACATGGTTTATTGTGTCATATTACATCAATCTATGCTTAAGATTTGGTTTCGGTTAAGGTTGAAGCTAGTCGAAATGAAGAAAGACCAAAATGGACGAACTTGGTTAAGTTGGATGATTCTTGCACCAAATGGCTCTTCCATGGTCTCAAACTTCTCCACATGGTTTATTGTGTCATATTACATCAATCTATGCTTGACATTTGGCTTTGGTTAAGGTTGAAGCTAGTCGAAACGAAGAAAGACCAAAATGGACGAACTTGGTTAAGTTGGATGATTCTTCGACCAAATGGCTCTTCGTTGGTCTCAAACTTCTCCACATGGTTTATTGTGTCATATTACATCAATCTATGCTTGACATTTGGTTTCGGTCAACGTTGAAGCTAGTCGAAATGAAGAAAGACCAAAATGGACGAACTTGGCAAGTTGGATGATTCTTCGACCAAATGGCTCTTCGTTGGTCTCAAACTTCTCCACATGGTTTATTGTGTCATATTACATCAATCTATGCTTGACATTTTGCTTTGGTTAAGTTGAAGCTAGTCGAAACGAAGAAAGACCAAAATGGACGAACTTGGTTAAGTTGGATGATTTTTTCACCAAATGGCTCTTCGTTGGTCTCAAACTTCTCCACATGGTTTATTGTGTTATATTACATCAATCTAGCTTAACATTTGGTTTCGGTCAACGTTGAAGCTAGTCGAAACGAAGAAAGACCAAAATGGACAAACTTGGTTAAGTTGGATGATTCTTTGACCAAATGGCTGTTCGTTGGTCTCAAACTTCTCCACATGGTTTATTGTGTCATATTACATCAATCTATGCTTGAAATTTGGCTTTGGTTAAGTTGAAGCTAGTCGAAACGAAGAAAGACCAAAATGGACGAAATTGGTTAAGTTGGATGATTCTTTCACCAAATGGCTCTTCCATGGTCTCAAACTTCTCCACATGGTTTATTGTGTCATATTACATCAATCTATGCTTGACATTTGGCTTTGGTTAAGGTTGAAGCTAGTCGAAACAAAGAAAGACCAAAATGGACGAACTTGGTTAAGTTGGATGATTCTTGGACCAAATGGCTCTTCGTTGGTCTCAAACTTCTCCACATGGTTTATTGTGTCATATTACATCAATCTATGCTTGACATTTGGCTTTGGTTAAGGTTGAAGCTAGTCGAAACGAAGAAAGACCAAAATGGACGAACTTGGTTAAGTTGGATGATTCTTCGACCAAATGGCTGTTCGTTGGTCTCAAACTTCTCCACATGGTTTATTGTGTCATATTACATCAATCTATGCTTGACATTTGGCTTTGGTTAAGGTTGAAGCTAGTCGAAACGAAGAAAGACCAAAATGGACGAACTTGGTTAAATTCGATGATTCTTGGACCACATAGCTCTTCCATGATCTCAAACTTTCCACATGGTTTATTGTGTTATATTACATCAATCTAGGCTTAAGATTTGGTTTCGATCAACGTTGAAGCTAGTCGAAATGAAGAAAGACCAAAATGGACGAACTTGGTTAAGTTGGATGATTTTTGCACCACATGGCTCTTCCATGGTCTCAAATTTCTCCACATGGTTTATTGTGTCATATTACATCAATCTATGCTTGACATTTGGTTTCGGTCAACGTTGAAGCTAGTCAAAATGAAGAAAGACCAAAATGGACAAACTTGGTCAAGTTGGATGTTTCTTGGACCAAATGGCTCTTCGTTGCTCTCAAACTTCTCCACATGGTTTATTGTGTCATATTACATCAATCTATGCTTGACATTTGGTTTCGGTCCACGTTGAAACTAGTCAAAATGAAGAAAGACAAAAATGGACAAACTTGGTCACGTTAGATGATTCTTGGACCAAATGGCTCTTCGTTGGTCTCAAACTTCTCCACATGGTTTATTGTGTCAAATTACATCAATTTGGCTTCGGTTAAGGTTGAAGCTAGTCGAAACGAAGAAAGACCAAAATGGACGAACTTGGTAAAGTGTGATGATTCTTCGACCAAATGGCTCTTCCATGGTCTCAAACTTCTCCACATGGTTTATTGTGTTATATTAATTAAATCTATGTTTGACATTTGGTTTCGGTCAACGTTGAAGATAGTCAAAATGAAGAAAGACCAAAATGGACAAACTTGGTCAAGTTGGTTGATTCTTTGACGAAATGGCTCTTCCATGGTCTCAAACTTCTCTACATGGTTTATTGTGTCATATTAGATTAATCTATGCTTGACATTTGGCTTTGGTTAAGGTTGAAGCTAGTTGAAACGAAGAAAGACCAAAATGAAAGAACTTGGTTAAGTTGGATGATTCCTCGACTAAATGGCTGTTCGATGGCCTCAAACTTCTCCACATGGTTTATTGTGTCATATTACATCAATCTATGCTTGACATTTGGCTTTGGTTAAGGTTGAAGCTAGTCGAAACGAAGAAAGACCAAAATGGACGAACTTGGTTAAGTTCGTTGATTCTTGGACCAAATAGCTCTTCCATGATCTCAAACTTTCCACATGGTTTATTGTGTCATATTACATCAATCTAGGCTTAAGATTTGGTTTCGATCAACGTTGAAGCTAGTCGAAATGAAGAAAGAACAAAATGAACGAACTTGGTTAAGTTGGATGATTCTTGCACCAAATGGCTCTTCCATGGTCTCAAACTTCTCCATATGGTTTATTGTGTCATATTACATCAATCTATGCTTGACATTTGGCTTTGGTTCAGGTTGAAGCTAGTCGAAATGAAGAAAGACCAAAATGGACGAACTTGGTCAAGTTGGATGATTCTTGGACCAAATGGCTCTTCGTTGGTCTCAAACTTCGCCACATGGTTATTTGTGTCATATTACATCAATCTATGCTTGACATTTGGTTTTGGTTAAGGTTGAAGCTAGTCGAAACGAAGAAAGACCAAAATGGACGAACTTGGTTAAGTTGGATGATTCTTCGACCAAATGGCTCTTCGTTGGTCTCAAACTTCTCCACATGGTTTATTGTGTTATATTACATCAATCTAGGCTTAACATTTGGTTTCGGTCACGTTGAAGCTAGTCGAAATGAAGAAAGACCAAAATGGACGAACTTGGTAAAGTTGGATGATTCTTAGACCAAATGGCTCTTCGTTGGTCTCAAACTTCTCCACATGGTTTATTGTGTCATATTACATCAATCTATGCTTGACATTTGGCTTTGGTTAAGGTTGAAGCTAGTCGAAACGAAGAAAGACCAAAATGGATGAACTTGGTCAAGTTGGATGATTCTTGGACCAAATGGCTCTTCGTTGGTCTCAAACTTCTCCACATGGTTTATTGTGTCATATTACATCAATCTATGCTTGGGCTTTGGTTAAGGTTGAAGAGAGTCGAAACGAAGAAAGACCAAAATGGACGAACTTGGTTAAGTTGGATGATTCTTCGACCAAATGGCTGTTCGTTGGTCTCAAACTTCTCCACATGGTTTATTGTGTCATATTACATCAATCTATGCTTGACATTTGGCTTTGGTTAAGGTTGAAGCTAGTTGAAACAAAGAAAGACCAAAATGGACGAACTTGGTTAAGTTGGATGTTTCTTCGACCAAATGGCTGTTCGTTGGTCTCAAACTTCTCCACATGGTTTATTGTGTCATATTACATCAATCTATGCTTGACATTTGGCTTTGGTTAAGGTTGAAGCTAGTCGAAACGAAGAAAGACCAAAATGGACGAACTTGGTTAAATTGGATGATTCTTGGACCAAATGGCTCTTCCATGATCTCAAACTTTCCACATGGTTTATTGTGTTATATTACATCAATCTAGGCTTAAGATTTGGTTTCGATCAACGTTGAAGCTAGTCGAAATGAAGAAAGACCAAAATGGACGAACTTGGTTAAGTTGGATGATTTTTCACCAAATGGCTCTTCCATGGTCTCAAACTTCTCCACATGGTTTATTGTGTCATATTACATCAATCTATGCTTGACATTTGGTTTCGTTCAAGGTTGAAGCTAGTCGAAATGAAGAAAGACCAAAATGGACAAACTTGGTCAAGTTGGATGATTCTTGACCAAATGGCTCTTCGTTGGTCTCAAACTTCTCCACATGGTTTATTGTGTCATATTACATCAATCTATGCTTGACATTTGGTTTCGGTCCACGTTGAAGCTAGTCAAAATGAAGAAAGACCAAAATGGACAAACTTGGTCAAGTTGGATTGATTCTTGGACCAAATGGCTTCGTTGGTCTCAAACTTCTCCACATGGTTTATTGTGTCATATTACATCAATTTGGCTTCGGTTAAGGTTGAAGCTAGTCGAAACGAAGAAAGACCAAAATGGACGAACTTGGTAAAGTTGATGATTCTTCGACCAAATGGCTCTTCGTTGGTCTCAAACTTCTCCACATGGTTTATTGTGTCATATTAATCAAATCTATGCTTGACATTTGGTTTCGGTCAACGTTGAAGCTAGTCAAAATGAAGAAAGACCAAAATGGACAAACTTGGTCAAGTTGGATGATTCTTTGACCAAATGGCTCTTCGTGGTCTCAAACTTCTCCACATGGTTTATTGTGTCATATTACATCAATCTATGCTTGACATTTGGCTTTGGTTAAGGTTGAAGCTAGTCGAAACGAAGAAAGACCAAAATGGAAGAACTTGGTTAAGTTGGATGATTCTTCGACCAAATGGCTCTTCGATGGTCTCAAACTTCTCCACATGGTTTATTGTGTCATATTACATCAATCTATGCTTGACATTTGGCTTTGGTTAAGTTTGAAGCTAGTCGAAACGAAGAAAGACCAAAATGGACGAACTTGGTTAAGTTGGATGATTCTTGACCAAATGGCTCTTCGTTGGTCTCAAACTTTCCACATGGTTTATTGTGTTATATTACATCAATCTATGCTTAAGATTTGGTTTCGTTCACGTTGAAGCTAGTCGAAATGAAGAAAGACCAAAATGGACGAACTTGGTTAAGTTGGATGATTCTTGCACCAAATGGCTCTTCGTGGTCTCAAACTTCTCCACATGGTTTATTGTGTCATATTACATCAATCTATGCTTGACATTTGGCTTTGGTTAAGGTTGAAGCTAGTCGAAATGAAGAAAGACCAAAATGGACGAACTTGGTCAAGTTGGATGATTCTTGCACCAAATGGCTCTTCGTTGTCTCAAACTTCTCCACATGGTTTATTGTGTCATATTACATCAATCTATGCTTGACATTTGGTTTCGGTCAACGTTGAAGCTAGTCGAAATGAAGAAAGACCAAAATGGACGAACTTGGTCAAGTTGGATGATTCTTGACCAAATGGCTCTTCGTTGGTCTCAAACTTCTCCACATGGTTTTTGTGTCATATTACATCAATCTATGCTTGACATTTGGTTTTGGTTAAGGTTGAAGCTAGTCGAAACGAAGAAAGACCAAAATGGACGAACTTGGTTAAGTTGGATGATTCTTCGACCAAATGGCTCTTCGTTGGTCTCAAACTTCTCCACATGGTTTATTGTGTATATTACATCAATCTAGGCTTAAGATTTGGTTTCGGTCAACGTTGAAGCTAGTCGAAATGAAGAAAGACCAAAATGGACGAACTTGGTTAAAGTTGGATGATTCTTGGACCAAATGGCTCTTCGTTGGTCTCAAACTTCTCCACATGGTTTATTGTGTCATATTACATCAATCTATGCTTGACATTTGGCTTTGGTTAAGGTTGAAGTTAGTCGAAACGAAGAAAGACCAAAATGGACGAACTTGGTCAAGTTGGATGATTCTTGGACCAAATGGCTCTTCGTTGGTCTCAAACTTCTCCACATGGTTTATTGTGTCATATTACATCAATCTATGCTTGGGCTTTTGGTTAAAGGTTGAAGCTAGTCGAAACGAAGAAAGACCAAAATGGACGAACTTGGTTAAGTTGGATGATTCTTCGACCAAAATGGCTGTTCGTTGGTCTCAAACTTCTCCACATGGTTTATTGTATCATATTACATCACTCTATGCTTGACATTTCGCTTTGGTTAAGGTTGAAGCTAGTTGAAACAAAGAAAGACCAAAATGGACGAACTTGGTTAAGTTGGATGTTTCTTCGACCAAATGGCTGTTCGTTGGTCTCAAACTTCGCCACATGGTTTATTGTGTCATATTACATCAATCTCTGCTTGACATTTAGCTTTGGTTAAGGTTGAAGCTAGTCGAAACGAGGAAAGACCAAAATGGACGAACTTGGTTAAGTTGGATAATTCTTGCACACATATTGGTCTTCATGGTCTCAAACTTCTCCACATGGTTTATTGTGTCATATTACATTAATCTATGCTTGACATTTGGTTTTGGTTAAGGTTGAAGCTAGTCAAAACGAAGAAAGACCAAAATGAACGAACTTGGTTAAGTTGGATGATTCTTCGACCAAATGGCTCTTCGTTGGTCTCAAACTTCTCCACATGGTTGATTTGTCATATTACATCAATCTATGCTTGACATTTGGCTTTGTTAAGGTTGAAGCTAGTCGAAACGAAGAAAGACCAAAATGGACAAACTTGGTTAAGTTGGATGATTCTTCGACAAATGGCTGTTCGTTGGTCTCAAACTTTGCCACATGGTTTATTGTGTCATATTACATCAATCTCTGCTTGACATTTGGCTTTGGGTAAGGTTGAAGCTAGTCGAAACGAAGAAAGACCAAAATGGACGAACTTGGCTAAGTTGGATGATTCTTCGACCAAATGGCTCTTCGTTGGTCTCAAACTTCTCCACATGGTTTATTCTATCATATTACATCACTCTATGCTTGACATTTCGCTTTGGTTAAGGTTGAAGCTAGTCGAAACGAAGAAAGACCAAAATGGACGAACTTGGTTAAGTTGGATAGTTTCTAGCACCACATGGCTCTTCCATGGTCTCAAACTTTCCACATGGTTTATTGTGTCATATTACATCAATCTATGCTTGACATTTGGCTTTGGGCCAGGTTGAAGCTAGTCTAAACGAAGAAAGACCAAAATGGACGAACTTGGCTAAGTTTGGATGCTTCTTCAACCAAATGGCTTTTTGTTGGTCTCAAACTTCTCCACATGGTTATTTTATGTCATATTACATCAATCTATGCTTGACATTTGGTTTTGGTTAAGTTGAAGCTAGTCGAAACGAAGAAAGACCAAAATGGACGAACTTGGTTAAGTTGGATGATTCTTCGACAAAATGGCTGTTTCGTTGGTCTCAAACTTCTCCACATGGTTTATTGTGTCATATTACATCAATCTATGCTTGACATTTGGCTTTGGTTAAGTTTGAAGCTAGTCGAAAACGAAGAAAGACCAAAATGGACGAAGTTGGCTAAGTTTTAATGCTTCTTCGACCAAATGGCTCTTCGTTGGTGTCAAGCTTCTCCACATGGTTTATTGTGTCATATTACATCAATCTATGCTTGACATTTGGCTTTGGTTAAGGTTGAAGCTAGTCGAAACGAAGAAAGACCAAAATGGACGAACTTTGTTAAGTTGGATGATTCTTCGTCCAAATGGCTGTTCGTTGGTCTCAAACTTCGCCACATGGTTTATTGTGTCATATTACATCAATCTATGCTTGACATTTGGCTTTGGGTAAGGTTGAAGCTAGTCTAAACGAAGAAAGACCAAAATGGACGAACTTGGCTAAGTTGGATGCTTCTTCGACCAAATGGCTCTTCGTTGGTCTCAAACTTCTCCACATGGTTTATTCTATCATATTACATCACTCTATGCTTGACATTTCGCTTTGGTTAAGGTTGAAGCTAGTCGAAACGAAGAAAGACCAAAATGGACGAACTTGGTTAAGTTGGATAGTTCTAGCACCACATGGCTCTTCCATCGTCTCAAACTTCCACATGGTTTATTGTGTCATATTACATCAATCTATGCTTGACATTTGGCTTTGGGCCAGATAGAAGCTAGTCTAAACGAAGAAAGACCAAAATGGACGAACTTGGCTAAGTTGGATGCTTCTTCAACCAAATGGCTCTTTGTTGGTCTCAAACTTCGCCACATGGTTATTTATGTCATATTACATCAATCTATGCTTGACATTTGGTTTTGGTTAAGGTTGAAGCTAGTCGAAACGAAGAAAGACCAAAATGGACGAACTTGGTTAAGTTGGATGATTCTTCGACCAAATGGCTGTTCGTTGGTCTCAAACTTCGCCACATGGTTTATTGTGTCATATTACATCAATCTCTGCTTGACATTTGGCTTTGGTTAAGTTTGAAGCTAGTCGAAACGAAGAAAGACCAAAATGGACAAACTTGGTTAAGTTTAATGATTCTTCGACCAAATGGCTCTTTGTTGGTCTCAAACTTCTCCACATGGTTTATTGTGTCATATTACATCAATCTATGCTTGACATTTGGCTTTGGTAAGTTTGAAGCTAGTCGAAATGAAATAAAGACCAAAATGGACGAACTTGGTTAAGTTGGATGATTCTTCCGACCCAATGGCTCTTCCTTGGTCTCAAACTTCTCCACATGTTTTTATGTGTCATATTACATCAATCTATACTTGACATTTGGCTTTGGTTAAGGTTGAAGCTAGTCTAAACAAGAAAGACCAAAATGGACGAACTTGGCTAAGTTGGATGATTCTTCGACCAAATGGCTCTTCGTTTGTCTCAAATTTCTCCACATGGTTTATTGTGTCATATTACATCAATCTATGCTTGACATTTGGCTTTGGTTAAGGTTGAAGCTAGTCGAAACGAAGAAAGACCAAAATGGACGAACTTGGTTAAGTTGATGAGTCTTGGACCAAATGGCTCTTCGTTGGTCTCAAACTTCTCCACATGGTTTATTGTGTCATATTACATCAATCTATACTTGACATTTGGTTTGGTTAACGTTGAAGCTAGTCGAAATGAAGAAAGAACCAAAATGGACGAACTTGGTAAAGTTGGATGATTC
>JAKRYI020000060.1:0-12500 GCA_022379115.2 Bauhinia variegata
CGAAATGAAAGAAAGACCAAATGGACGAACTTGGTTAAGTTGGATGATTCGTCGACCAAATGGCTCTTCGTTGGTCTCAAACTTCTCCACATGGTTTATTGTGTTATATTACATCAATCTATTCTTGACATTTGGCTTTGGTAAAGTTGAAGCTAGTCGAAACAAAGAAAGACCAAAATGGACGAACTTGGTTAAGTTGGTTGATTCTTGGCACCACATGGCTCTTCGTTGGTCTCAAACTTCTCCACATGGTTTATTGTGTCATATTACATCAATCTATGCTTGACATTTGGCTTTGGTAAAGGTTGAAGCTAGTCGAAACGAAGAAAGACCAAAATGGACGAACTTGGTTAAGTTGGGATTATTCTTGCACCACATGGCTCTTCGTTGGTCTCAAACTTCTCCACATGGTTTATTGTGTCATATTACATCAATCTATGCTTGACATTTGGCTTTGGTTAAGGTTTGAAGCTAGTCGAAACGAAGAAAGACCAAAATGGACGAACTTGGTTAAGTTGGATGATTCTTTCGACCAAATGGCTCTTCGTTGGTCTCAAACTTCTCCACATGGTTTATTGTGTCATATTACATCAATCTATGCTTGACATTTGGCTTTGGTTAAGGTTGAAGCTAGTCGAAACGAAGAAAGACCAAAATGGACGAACTTGGTTAAGTTGGATGATTCTTCGACCAAATGGCTCTTCGTTGGTCTCAAACTTCTCCACATGGTTTATTGTGTCATATTACATCAATCTATGCTTGACATTGGGCTTTGGTAAAGTTTGAAGCTAGTCGAAACGAAGAAAGACCAAAATGGACGAACTTGGTTAAGTTGGATGATTCTTCGACCAAATGGCTCTTCGTTGGTCTCAAACTTCTCCACATGGTTTATTGTGTCATATTACATCAATCTATGCTTGACATTTGGCTTTGGCTAAGGTTTGAAGCTAGTCGAAACAAAGAAAGACCAAAATGGACGAACTTGGTTAAGTTGGATGATTCTTGCACCAAATGGCTCTTCGTTGGTCTCAAACTTCTCCACATGGTTTATTGTGTCATATTACATCAATCTATGCTTGACATTTGGCTTTGGTTAAGGTTGAAGCTAGTCGAAACGAAGAAAGACCAAAATGGACGAACTTGGTTAAGTTGGATGATTCTTCGACCAAATGGCTCTTCGTTGGTCTCAAACTTCTCCACATGGTTTATTGTGTCATATTACATCAATCTATGCTTGAAATTTGGCTTTGGTTAAGGTTGAAGCTAGTCGAAACGAAGAAAGACCAAAATGGACGAACTTGGTTAAGTTGGATGATTCTTCGACCAAATGGCTCTTCGTTGGTCTCAAACTTCTCCACATGGTTTATTGTGTCATATTACATCAATCTATGCTTGAATTTGGCTTTGGTAAAGGTTGAAGCTAGTCGAAATGAAGAAAGACCAAAATGGACAAACTTGGTTAAGTTGGATGATTCTTCGACCAAATGGCTCTTCGTTGGTCTCAAACTTCTCCACATGGTTTATTGTGTCATATTACATCAATCTATGCTTGACATTTGGCTTTGGCTAAGGTTTAAGCTAGTCGAAACAAAGAAAGACCAAAATGGACGAACTTGGTTAAGTTGGATGATTCTTGCACCACATGGCTCTTCCGTTGGTCTCAAACTTCTCCACATGGTTTATTGTGTCATATTACATCAATCTATGCTTGACATTTGGCTTTGGTTAAGGTTGAAGCTAGTCGAAACGAAGAAAGACCAAAATGGACGAACTTGGTTAAGTTGGATGATTCTTGCACCAAATGGCTCTTCATGGTCTCAAACTTCTCCACATGGTTTATTGTGTCATATTACATCAATCTATGCTTGACATTTGGCTTTGGTTAAGGTTGAAGCTAGTCGAAATGAAGAAAGACCAAAATGGACGAACTTGGTTAAGTTGGATGATTCTTCGACCAAATGGCTCTTTGTTGGTCTCAAACTTCTCCACATGGTTTATTGTGTCATATTACATCAATCTATGCTTGAATTTGGCTTTGGTAAAGGTTGAAGCTAGTCGAAATGAAGAAAGACCAAAATGGACGAACTTGGTTAAGGTGGATGATTCTTCGACCAAATGGCTCTTCGTTGGTCTCAAACTTCTCCACATGGTTTATTGTGTGATATTACATAATCTATTCTTGACATTTGGCTTTGGCTAAGGTTGAAGCTAGTCGAAACAAAGAAAGACCAAAATGGACAAACTTGGTTAAGTTGGATGATTCTTGCACCACATGGCTCTTCCATGGTCTCAAACTTCTCCAATTGGTTTATTGTGTCATATTACATTAATCTATGCTTCTAACTTGGCTTTGGTAAAGGTTGAAGCTAGTCGAAACAAAGAAAGACCAAAATGGACGAACTTGGTTAAGTTGGATGATTCTTGCACCACATGGCTCTTCCATGGTCTCAAACTTCTCCACATGGTTTATTGTGTGATATTACATCAATCTATGCTTGACATTTGGCTTTGGTTAAGGTTGAAGCTGGTCGAAACGAAGAAAGACCAAAATGGACGAACTTGGTTAAGTTGGATGATTCATCGACCAAATGGCTCTTCGTTAGTCTCAAACTTCTCCACATGGTTTATTGTGTCATATTACATCAATCTATGCTTGACATTTAGCTTTGGGTAAGTTTGAAGCTAGTCGAAATGAAGAAAGACCAAAATGGACGAACTTGGTTCAGTTGGATGATTCTTCGACCAAATGGCTGTTCGTTGGTCTCAAACTTCTCCACATGGTTTATTGTGTCATATTACATCAATCTATGCTTGAAAGTTGGCTTTGGGAAAGGTTGAAGCTAGTCGAAACAAAGAAAGACCAAAATGGACGAACTTGGTTAAGTTGTTGATTCTTGCACCACATGGCTCTTCCATGGTCTCAAACTTCTCCACATGGTTTATTGTGTCATATTACATCAATCTATGCTTGACATTTGGCTTTGGTTAAGGTTGAAGCTAGTCGAAACGAAGAAAGACCAAAATGGACGAACTTGGTTAAGTTGGATGATTCTTCGACCAAATGGCTCTTCGTTGGTCTCAAACTTCTCCACATGGTTTATTGTGTTATATTACATCAATCTATGCTTGACATTTGGCTTTGGTTAAGGTTGAAGGTAGTCGAAACGAAGAAAGACCAAAATGGACGAACTTGGTTAAGGTGGATGATTCTTCGACCAAATGGCTCTTCGTTGGTCTCAAACTTCTCCACATGGTTTATTGTGTCATATTACATCAATCTATGCTTGAAATTTGGCTTTGGTAAAGGTTGAAGCTAGTCGAAACAAAGAAAGACCAAAATGAACGAACTTGGTTAAGTTGGTTGATTTTTGCACCACATGGCTCTTCCATGGTCTCAAACTTCTCCACATGGTTTATTGTGTCATATTACATCAATCTATGCTTGACATTTGGCTTTGGTTAAGGTTGTAGCTAGTCGAAACGAAGAAAGACCAAAATGGACGAACTTGGTTAAGTTGGATGATTCGTCGACCAAATGGCTCTTCGTTAGTCTCAAACTTCTCCACATGGTTTATTGTGTCATATTACATCAATCTATGATTGAAAGTTGGCTTTGGTAAAGGTTGAAGCTAGTCGAAATGAAGAAAGACGAAAATGGACGAACTTGGTTAAGGCGGATGATTCTTCGACCAAATGGCTGTTCGTTGGTCTCAAACTTCTCCAATGGTTTATTGTGTCATATTACATCAATCTATGCTTGAAAGTTGGCTTTGGAAAGGTTGAAGCTAGTCGAAACAAAGAAAGACCAAAATGGACGAACTTGGTTAAGTTGATAATTCTTGCACCACATGGCTCTTCCATGGTCTCAAACTTCTCCACATGGTTTATTGTGTCATATTACATCAATCTATGCTTGACATTTGGCTTTGGTTAAGGTTGAAGCTAGTCGAAACGAAGAAAGACCAAAATGGACGAACTTGGTTAAGGTTGATGATTCTTAGACCAAATGGCTCTTCGTTGGTCTCAAACATCTCCACATGGTTTATTGTGTCATATTACATCAATCTATGCTTCTAACTTGGCTTTGGTAAAGGTTGAAGCTAGTCGAAACAAAGAAAGACCAAAATGGACGAACTTGGTTAAGTTGGTTGATTCTTGCACCAAATGGCTCTTCCATGGTCTCAAACTTCTCCACATGGTTTATTGTGTGATATTACATCAATCTATGCTTGACATTTGGCTTTGGTTAAGGTTGAAGCTAGTCGAAACGAAGAAAGACCAAAATGGACGAACTTGGTTAAGTTGGATGATTCTTCGACCAAATGGCTCTTCGTTGGTCTCAAACTTCTCCACATGGTTTATTGTGTCATATTACATCAATCTATGCTTGACATTTAGCTTTGGGTAAGTTTGAAGCTAGTCGAAATGAAGAAAGACCAAAATGGACGAACTTGGTTCAGTCGGATGATTCTTCGACCAAATGGCTGTTCGTTGGTCTCAAACTTCTCCACATGGTTTATTGTGTCATATTACATCAATCTATGCTTGAAATTTGGCTTTGGGAAAGGTTGAAGATAGTAGAAACAAAGAAAGACCAAAATGGACGAACTTGGTTAAGTTGGTTGATTCTTGCACCACATGGCTCTTCCATGGTCTCAAACTTCTCCACATGGTTTATTGTGTCATATTACATCAATCTATGCTTGACATTTGGCTTTGGTTAAGGTTGAAGCTAGTCGAAACGAAGAAAGACCAAAATGGACGAATTTGGTTAAGGTGGATGATTCTTCGACCAAATGGCTCTTCGTTGGTCTCAAACTTCTCCACATGGTTTATTGTGTCATATTACATCAATCTATGCTTGACATTTGGCTTTGGTTAAGGTTGAAGCTAGTCGAAACGAAGAAAGACCAAAATGGACGAACTTGGTTAAGGTGGATGATTCTTCGACCAAATGGCTCTTCGTTGGTCTCAAACTTCTCCACATGGTTTATTGTGTCATATTAAATCAATCTATGCTTGAAATTTGGCTTTGGTAAAGGTTGAAGCTAGTCGAAACAAAGAAAGACCAAAATGAACGAACTTGGTTAAGTTGGATGATTTTTGCACCACATGGCTCTTCCATGGTCTCAAACTTCTCCACATGGTTTATTGTGTCATATTACATCAATCTATGCTTGACATTTGGCTTTGGTTAAGGTTGAAGGTAGTCGAAACGAAGAAAGACCAAAATGGACGAACTTGTTTAAGTTGGATGATTCTTCGACCAAATGGCTCTTCGTTGGTCTCAAACTTCTCCACATGGTTTATTGTGTCATATTACATCAATCTATGCTTGAAATTTGGCTTTGGTTAAGGTTGAAGCTAGTCGAAATAAAGAAAGACCAAAATGGACGAACTTGGTTAAGGTGGATGATTCTTGGACCAAATGGCTCTTCGTTGGTCTCAAACTTCTCCACATGGTTTATTGTGTCATATTACATCAATCTATGCTTGAAATTTGGCTTTGGTAAAGGTTGAAGCTAGTCGAAATGAAGAAAGACCAAAATGGACGAACTTGGTTAAGGTGGATGATTCTTCGACCAAATGGCTCTTCGTTGGTCTCAAACTTCTCCACATGGTTTATTGTGTCATATTACATCAATCTATGCTTGACATTTGGCCTTGGTTAAGGTTGAAGCTAGTCGAAACGAAGAAAGACCAAAATGGACGAACTTGGTTAAGTTGGATGATTCTTGCACCACATGGCTCTTCCATGGTCTCAAACTTCTCCACATGGTTTATTGTGTCATATTACATCAATCTATGCTTGACATTTGGCTTTGGTTAAGGTTGAAGCTAGTCGAAACGAAGAAAGACCAAAATGGACGAACTTGGTTAAGTTGGATGATTCTTCGACCAAATGGCTCTTCGTTGGTCTCAAACTTCTCCACATGGTTTATTGTGTCATATTACATCAATCTATGCTTGAAAGTTGGCTTTGGTAAAGGTTGAAGCTAGTCGAAATGAAGAAAGACCAAAATGGACGAACTTGGTTAAGGCGGATGATTCTTCGACCAAATGGCTGTTCGTTGGTCTCAAACTTCTCCATTGGTTTATTGTGTCATATTACATCAATCTATGCTTGAAATTTGGTTTTGGGAAAGGTTGAAGATAGTCGAAACAAAGAAAGACCAAAATGAACGAACTTGGTTAAGTTGCTTAATTCTTGCACCACATGGCTCTTCCATGGTCTCAAACTTCTCCACATGGTTTATTGTGTCATATTACATCAATCTATGCTTGACATTTGGCTTTGGTTAAGGTTGAAGCTAGTCGAAACGAAGAAAGACCAAAATGGACGAACTTGGTTAAGGTGGATGATTCTTCGACCAAATGGCTCTTCGTTGGTCTCAAACTTCTCCACATGGTTTATTGTGTTATATTACATCAATCTATGCTTGACATTTGGCTTTGCTTAAGGTTGAAGCTAGTCGAAACGAAGAAAGACCAAAATGGACGAACTTGGTTAAGGTGGATGATTCTTCGACCAAATGGCTCTTCGTTGGTCTCAAACTTCTCCACATGGTTTATTGTGTCATATTACATCAATCTATGCTTGAAATTTGGCTTTGGTAAAGGTTGAAGCTAGTCGAAACAAAGAAAGACCAAAATGAACGAACTTGGTTAAGTTGGATGATTCTTGTACCACATGGCTCTTCCATGGTCTCAAACTTCTCCACATGGTTTATTGTGTCATATTACATCAATCTATGCTTGACATTTGGCTTTGGTTAAGGTTGAAGCTAGTCGAAACGAAGAAAGACCAAAATGGACGAACTTGGTTAAGTTGGATGATTCTTCGACCAAATGGCTCTTCGTTGGTCTCAAACTTCTCCACATGGTTTATTGTGTCATATTACATCAATCTATGCTTGACATTTGGCTTTGGTTAAGGTTGAAGCTAGTCGAAACAAAGAAAGACCAAAATGGACGAACTTGGTTTAGTTGGATGATTCTTCGACCAAATGGCTCTTCGTTAGTCTCAAACTTCTCCACATGGTTTATTGTGTCATATTACATCAATCTATGCTTGACATTTAGCTTTGGGTAAGTTTGAAGCTAGTCGAAACGAAGAAAGACCAAAATGGACGAACTTGGTTCAGTTGGATGATTCTTCGACCAAATGGCTCTTCGTTGGTCTCAAACTTCTCCACATGGTTTATTGTATTATATTACATAATCTATGCTTGACATTTGGCTTTGGCTAAGGTTGAAGCTAGTCGAAACGAAGAAAGACCAAAATGGACAAACTTGGTTAAGTTGGTTGATTCTTGCACCACATGGCTCTTCCATGGTCTCAAACTTCTCCAATGGTTTATTGTGTCATATTACATCAATCTATGCTTGAAATTTTCTTTCGTAAAGGTTGAAGCTAGTCGAAACAAAGAAAGACCAAAATGGACGAACTTGGTTAAGTTGGTTGATTCTTGCACCAAATGGCTCTTCAATGGTCTCAAACTTCTCCACATGGTTTTATTGTGTCATATTACATCAATCTATGCTTGAGGTCTTTGGTTAAGGATGAAGCTAGTCGAAACGAAGAAAGACCAAAATGGACGAACTTGGTTAAGTTGGTTGATTCTTGCACCAATGGCTCTTCCATGGTCTCAAAATTCTCCAATGGTTTATTGTGTCATATTACATCAATCTATGCTTGAATTTGGCTTTGGTAAAGGTTGAAGCTAGTCGAAACAAAGAAAGACCAAAATGGACGAACTTGGTTAAGTTGGTTGATTCTTGCACCACATGGCTCTTCCATGGTCTCAAACTTCTCCACATGGTTTATTGTGTCATATTACATCAATCTATGCTTAACATTTGGCTTTGGTTAAGTTTGAAGCTAGTCGAAATGAAGAAAGACCAAAATGGACGAACTTGGTAAAGTTGGATGATTCTTGGACCAAATGGCTCTTCGTTGGTCTCAAACTTCTCCACATGGTTTATTGTGTCATATTACATCAATCTATGCTTGACATTTGGCTTGGTTAAGGTTGAAGCTAGTCGAAATGAAGAAAGACCAAAATGGACGAACTTGGTTAAGTGGATGATTCTTCGACCAAATGGCTCTTCCATGGTCTCAAACTTCTCCACATGGTTTATTGTGTCATATTACATCAATCTATGCTTGACATTTGGCTTTGGTTAAGGTTGAAGCTAGTCAAAATGAAGAAAGACCAAAATGGACAAACTTGGTTAAGTTGGATGATTCTTGCACCAAATGGCTCTTCCATGGTCTCAAAATTCTCCACATGGTTTATTGTGTCATATTACATCAATCTATGCTTGAAATTTGGCTTTGGTAAAGGTTGAAGCTAGTCGAAACAAAGAAAGACCAAAATGGACGAACTTGGTTAAGTTGGATGATTCTTGCACCACATGGCTCTTCCATGGTCTCAAACTTCTCCACATGGTTTATTGTGTCATATTACATCAATCTATGCTTAACATTTGGCTTTGGTTAAGTTTGAAGCTAGTCGAAATGAAGAAAGACCAAAATGGACGAACTTGGTAAAGTTGGATGATTCTTGGACCAAATGGCTCTTCGTTGGTCTCAAACTTCTCCACATGGTTTATTGTGTCATATTACATCAATCTATGCTTGACATTGGGCTTTTGTTAAGTTTGAAGCTAGTCGAAATGAAAAAAGACCAAAATGGACGAACTTGGTGAAGTTGGATGATTCTTGGACCAAATGGCTCTTCGTTGGTCTCAAACTTCTCCACATGGTTTATTGTGTCATATTACATCAATCTATGCTTGACATTTGGCTTTGGTTAAGTTTGAAGCTAGTCGAAATGAAGAAAGACCAAAATGGACGAACTTGGTAAAGTTGGATGATTCTTGGACCAAATGGCTCTTCGTTGGTCTCAAACTTCTCCACATGGTTTATTGTGTCATATTACATCAATCTATGCTTGACATTTGGCTTTGGTTAAGTTTGAAGCTAGTCGAAACGAAGAAAGACCAAAATGGACGAACTTGGTTAAGGTTGATGATTCTTAGACCAAATGGCTCTTCGTTGGTCTCAAACTTCTCCACATGGTTTATTGTGTCATATTACATCAATCTATGCTTGACATTTGGCTTTGGTTAAGTTTGAAGCTAGTCGAAACGAAGAAGACCAAAATGGACGAACTTGGATAAGTTGGATGATTCTTGGACCAAATGGCTCTTCGTTGGTCTCAAACTTCTCCACATGGTTTATTGTGTCATATTACATCAATCTATGCTTAACATTTGGTTTCGATCAACGTTGAAGTTAGTCAAAATGAAGAAAGACCAAAATGGACGAACTTGGTCAAGTTGGATGATTCTTGGACCAAATGGCTCTTTGTTGGTCTCAAACTTCTCCACATGGTTTATTGTGTCATATTACATCAATCTATGCTTGACATTTGGCTTTGGTTAGGTTTGAAGCTTGTCGAAACGAAGAAAGACCAAAATGGACGAACTTGGTTAAGTTGGATGATTCTTAGACCAAATGGCTCTTCGTTGGTCTCAAACTTCTCCACATGGTTTATTGTGTCATATTACATCAATCTATGCTTGACATTTGGCTTCGGTTAACTTTGAAGTTAGTCGAAATGAAGAAAGACCAAAATGGACGAACTTGGTTAAGTTGGATGATTCTTGCACAAATGGCTCTTCCATGGTCTCAAACTTCTCAACATGGTTTATTGTGTCATATTACATCAATCTATGCTTGACATTTGGCCTTGGTTAAGTTTGAAGCTAGTCGAAACGAAGAAAGACCAAAATGGACGAACTTGGTTAAGTTGGATGATTCTTGGACCAAATGGCTCTTCGTTGGTCTCAAACTTCTCCACATGGTTTATTGTGTTATATTACATCAATCTATGCTTAAGATTTGGTTTCGGTCAACGTTGAAGCTAGTCGAAAAGAAGAAAGACCAAAATGGACGAACTTGGTAAGTTGGATGATTCTTGGACCAAATGGCTCTTCGTTGGTCTCAAACTTCTCCACATGGTTTATTGTGTCATATTACATCAATCTATGCTTGACATTTGGCTTTGGTTAAGTTTGAAGCTAGTCGAAATAAAGAAAGACCAAAATGGACGAACTTGGTAAAGTTGGATGATTCTTGGACCAAATGGCTCTTCCATGGTCTCAAACTTCTCCACATGGTTTATTGTGTCATATTACATCAATCTATGCTTAATTTGGTTTCGGTCAACGTTGAAGCTAGTCGAAACGAAGAAAGACCAAAATGGACGAACTTGGTTAAGTTGGATGATTCTTGGACCAAATGGCTCTTCCATGGTCTCAAACTTCTCCACATGGTTTATTGTGTCATATTACATCAATCTATGCTTGAGATTTGGTTTCGGTCAACGTTGAAGTTAGTCGAAATGAAGAAAGACCAAAATGGACGAACTTGGTAAGTTGGATGATTCTTGGACCAAATGGCTCTTCGTTGGTCTCAAACTTCTCCACATGGTTTATTGTGTCATATTACATCAATCTATGCTTGACATTTGGCTTTCGTTAAGTTTGAAGCTAGTCGAAACAAAGAAAGACCAAAATGGACGAACTTGGTAAATTTGGATGATTCTTAGACCAAATGGCTCTTCGTTGGTCTCAAACTTCTCCACATGGTTTATTGTGTCATATTACATCAATCTAGCTTAAGATTTGGTTTCGGTCAACATTGAAGCTAGTCGAAATGAAGAAAGACCAAAATGGACGAACTTGGTAAGTTGGATGATTCTTGGACCAAATGGCTCTTCGTTGGTCTCAAACTTCTCCACATGGTTTATTGTGTCATATTACATCAATCTATGCTTGACATTTGGCTTTGGTTAAGCTTGAAGCTAGTCGAAACGAAGAAAGACCAAAATGGACGAACTTGGTTAAGGTGGATGATTCTTGGACCAAATGGCTCTTCCATGGTCTCAAACTTCTCCACATGGTTTATTGTGTCATATTACATCAATCTATGCTTGACATTTGGCTTTGGTTAAGTTTGAAGCTAGTCGAAATGAAGAAAGACCAAAATGGACGAACTTGGTAAAGTTGGATGATTCTTGGACCAAATGGCTCTTCGTTGGTCTCAAACTTCTCCACATGGTTTATTGTGTCATATTACATCAATCTATGCTTGACATTTGGCTTGGTTAAGTTTGAAGCTAGTCGAAACGAAGAAAGACCAAAATGGACGAACTTGGTTAAGTTGGATGATTCTTAGACCAAATGGCTCTTCGTTGGTCTCAAACTTCTCCACATGGTTTATTGTGTCATATTACATCAATCTATGCTTGACATTTGGCTTCGGTTTACTTTGAAGCTAGTCGAAACGAAGAAAGACCAAAATGGACGAACTTGGTTAAGTTGGATGATTCTTGCACCAAATGGCTCTTCGTTGGTCTCAAACTTCTCCACATGGTTTATTGTGTCATATTACATCAATCTTTGCTTGACATTTGGCTTTGGTTAACTTTGAAGCTAGTCGAAAGGAAGAAAGACCAAAATGGACGAACTTGGTAAGTTGGATGATTCTTGGACCAAATGGCTCTTCGTTGGTCTCAAACTTCTCCACATGGTTTATTGTGTCATATTACATCAATCTATGCTTGACATTTGGCTTTGGTTAAGTTTGAAGTTAGTCGAAATGAAGAAAGACCAAAATGGACGAACTTGGTTCAGTTGGATGATTCTTGGACCAAATGGCTCTTCGTTGGTCTCAAACTTCTCCACATGGTTTATTGTGTCATATTACATCAATCTATGCTTGACATTTGGCTTTGGTTAAGTTTGAAGCTAGTCGAAACGAAGAAAGACCAAAATGGACGAACTTGGTTAAGTTGGATGATTCTTGGACCAAATGGCTCTTCGTTGGTCTCAAACTTCTCCACATGGTTTATTGTGTCATATTACATCAATCTATGCTTGACATTTGGCTTTGGTTAACTTTGAAGCTAGTCGAAACGAAGAAAGACCAAAATGGACGAACTTGGTAAAGTTGGATGATTCTTGGACCAAATGGCTCTTCGTTGGTCTCAAACTTCTCCACATGGTTTATTGTGTCATATTACATCAATCTATGCTTGACATTTGGCTTTGGTTAAGTTTGAAGCTAGTCAAAATGAAGAAAGACCAAAATGGACGAACTTGGTTAAGTTGGATGATTCTTGGACCAAATGGCTCTTCGTTGGTCTCAAACTTCTCCACATGGTTTATTGTGTCATATTACATCAATCTATGCTTGACATTTGGCTTTGGTTAAGTTTGAAGCTAGTCGAAACAAGAAAGACCAAAATGGACGAACTTGGTTAAGTTGGATGATTCTTGGACCAAATGGCTCTTCGTTGGTCTCAAACTTCTCCACATGGTTTATTGTGTCATATTACATCAATCTATGCTTGACATTTGGCTTCGGTTAACTTTGAAGCTAGTCGAAACGAAGAAAGACCAAAATGGACGAACTTGGTAAGTTGGAT
>JAKRYI020000060.1:17500-34059 GCA_022379115.2 Bauhinia variegata
GTTTATTGTGTCATATTACATCAATCTATGCTTGACATTTGGCTTTGGTTAAGGTTGAAGCTAGTCGAAACGAAGAAAGACCAAAATGGACGAACTTGGTCAAGTTGGATGATTCTTGGACCAAATGGCTCTTCGTTGGTCTCAAACTTCTCCACATGGTTTATTGTGTCATATTACATCAATCTATGCTTGACATTTGGCTTTGGTTAAGGTTGAAGCTAGTCGAAACGAAGAAAGACCAAAATGGACGAACTTGGTTAAGTTGGATGATTCTTCGACCAAATGGCTCTTCGTTGGTCTCAAACTTCTCCACATGGTTTATTGTGTCATATTACATCAATCTATGCTTGACATTTGGCTTTGGTTAAGGTTGAAGCTAGTCGAAACGAAGAAAGACCAAAATGGACGAACTTGGTCAAGTTGGATGATTCTTGGACCAAATGGCTCTTCGTTGGTCTCAAACTTCTCCACATGGTTTATTGTGTCATATTACATCAATCTATGCTTGACATTTGGCTTTGGTTAAGGTTGAAGCTAGTCGAAACGAAGAAAGACCAAAATGGACGAACTTGGTTAAGTTGGATGATTCTTGGACCAAATGGCTCTTCGTTGGTCTCAAACTTCTCCACATGGTTTATTGTGTCATATTACATCAATCTATGCTTGACATTTGGCTTTGGTTAAGGTTGAAGCTAGTCGAAACGAAGAAAGACCAAAATGGACGAACTTGGTCAAGTTGGATGATTCTTGGACCAAATGGCTCTTCGTTGGTCTCAAACTTCTCCACATGGTTTATTGTGTCATATTACATCAATCTATGCTTGACATTTGGCTTTGGTTAAGGTTGAAGCTAGTCGAAACGAAGAAAGACCAAAATGGACGAACTTGGTCAAGTTGGATGATTCTTGGACCAAATGGCTCTTCGTTGGTCTCAAACTTCTCCACATGGTTTATTGTGTCATATTACATCAATCTATGCTTGCATTTGGCTTGGGTTAAGGTTGAAGCTAGTCGAAACGAAGAAAGACCAAAATGGACGAACTTGGTCAAGTTGGATGATTCTTCGACCAAATGGCTCTTCGTTGGTCTCAAACTTCTCCACATGGTTTATTGTGTCATATTACATCAATCTATGCTTGACATTTGGCTTTGGTTAAGGTGAAGCTAGTCGAAATGAAGAAAGACCAAAATGGACGAACTTGGTTAAGTTGGATGATTCTTGGACCAAATGGCTCTTCGTTGGTCTCAAACTTCTCCACATGGTTTATTGTGTCATATTACATCAATCTATGCTTGACATTTGGCTTTGGTTAAGGTTGAAGCTAGTCGAAACGAAGAAAGACCAAAATGGACGAACTTGGTCAAGTTGGATGATTCTTGGACCAAATGGCTCTTCGTTGGTCTCAAACTTCTCCACATGGTTTATTGTGTCATATTACATCAATCTATGCTTGACATTTGGCTTTGGTTAAGGTTGAAGCTAGTCGAAACGAAGAAAGACCAAAATGGACGAACTTGGTCAAGTTGGATGATTCTTGGACCAAATGGCTCTTCGTTGGTCTCAAACTTCTCCACATGGTTTATTGTGTCATATTACATCAATCTATGCTTGACATTTGGCTTGGTTAAGGTTGAAGCTAGTCGAAACGAAGAAAGACCAAAATGGACGAACTTGGTCAAGTTGGATGATTCTTGGACCAAATGGCTCTTCGTTGGTCTCAAACTTCTCCACATGGTTTATTGTGTCATATTACATCAATCTATGCTTGACATTTGGCTTTGGTTAAGGTTGAAGCTAGTCGAAATGAAGAAAGACCAAAATGGACGAACTTGGTTAAGTTGGATGATTCTTGGACCAAATGGCTCTTCGTTGGTCTCAAACTTCTCCACATGGTTTATTGTGTCATATTACATCAATCTATGCTTGACATTTGGCTTTGGTTAAGGTTGAAGCTAGTCGAAACGAAGAAAGACCAAAATGGACGAACTTGGTTAAGTTGGATGATTCTTGGACCAAATGGCTCTTCGTTGGTCTCAAACTTCTCCACATGGTTTATTGTGTCATATTACATCAATCTATGCTTGACATTTGGCTTTGGTTAAGGTTGAAGCTAGTCGAAACGAAGAAAGACCAAAATGGACGAACTTGGTCAAGTTGGATGATTCTTGGACCAAATGGCTCTTCGTTGGTCTCAAACTTCTCCACATGGTTTATTGTGTCATATTACATCAATCTATGCTTGCATTTGGCTTTGGTTAAGGTTGAAGCTAGTCGAAACGAAGAAAGACCAAAATGGACGAACTTGGTCAAGTTGGATGATTCTTCGACCAAATGGCTCTTCGTTGGTCTCAAACTTCTCCACATGGTTTATTGTGTCATATTACATCAATCTATGCTTGACATTTGGCTTTGGTTAAGGTGAAGCTAGTCGAAATGAAGAAAGACCAAAATGGACGAACTTGGTTAAGTTGGATGATTCTTCGACCAAATGGCTCTTCGTTGGTCTCAAACTTCTCCACATGGTTTATTGTGTCATATTACATCAATCTATGCTTGACATTTGGCTTGGGTTAAGGTTGAAGCTAGTCGAAACGAAGAAAGACCAAAATGGACGAACTTGGTCAAGTTGGATGATTCTTGGACCAAATGGCTCTTTGTTGGTCTCAAACTTCTCCACATGGTTTATTGTGTCATATTACATCAATCTATGCTTGGCATTTGGCTTTGGTTAAGGTTGAAGCTAGTCGAAACGAAGAAAGACCAAAATGGACGAACTTGGTTAAGTTGGATGATTCTTCGACCAAATGGCTCTTCGTTGGTCTCAAACTTCTCCACATGGTTTATTGTGTTATATTACATCAATCTATGCTTAACATTTGGCTTCAGTTAACGTTGAAGCTAGTCGAAATGAAGAAAGACCAAAATGGACGAACTTGGTCAAGTTGGATGATTCTTGGACCAAATGGCTCTTCGTTGGTCTCAAACTTCTCCACATGGTTTATTGTGTCATATTACATCAATCTATGCTTGACATTTGGCTTTGGTTAAGGTTGAAGCTAGTCGAAACGAAGAAAGACCAAAATGGACGAACTTGGTCAAGTTGGATGATTCTTCGACCAAATGGCTCTTCGTTGGTCTCAAACTTCTCCACATGGTTTATTGTGTCATATTACATCAATCTATGCTTGACATTTGGCTTTGGTTAAGGTTGAAGCTAGTCGAAACGAAGAAAGACCAAAATGGACGAACTTGGTCAAGTTGGATGATTCTTCGACCAAATGGCTCTTCGTTGGTCTCAAACTTCTCCACATGGTTTATTGTGTCATATTACATCAATCTATGCTTGACATTTGGCTTTGGTTAAGGTTGAAGCTAGTCGAAACGAAGAAAGACCAAAATGGACGAACTTGGTTAAGTTGGATGATTCTTGGACCAAATGGCTCTTCGTTGGTCTCAAACTTCTCCACATGGTTTATTGTGTCATATTACATCAATCTATGCTTGACATTTGGCTTTGGTTAAGGTTGAAGCTAGTCGAAACGAAGAAAGACCAAAATGGACGAACTTGGTTAAGTTGGATGATTCTTGGACCAAATGGCTCTTCGTTGGTCTCAAACTTCTCCACATGGTTTATTGTGTCATATTACATCAATCTATGCTTGACATTTGGCTTTGGTTAAGGTTGAAGCTAGTCGAAACGAAGAAAGACCAAAATGGACGAACTTGGTTAAGTTGGATGATTCTTCGACCAAATGGCTCTTCGTTGGTCTCAAACTTCTCCACATGGTTTATTGTGTCATATTACATCAATCTATGCTTGACATTTGGCTTTGGTTAAGGTTGAAGCTAGTCGAAACGAAGAAAGACCAAAATGGACGAACTTGGTCAAGTTGGATGATTCTTGGACCAAATGGCTCTTCGTTGGTCTCAAACTTCTCCACATGGTTTATTGTGTCATATTACATCAATCTATGCTTGACATTTGGCTTTGGTTAAGGTTGAAGCTAGTCGAAACGAAGAAAGACCAAAATGGACGAACTTGGTTAAGTTGGATGATTCTTGGACCAAATGGCTCTTCGTTGGTCTCAAACTTCTCCACATGGTTTATTGTGTCATATTACATCAATCTATGCTTGACATTTGGCTTTGGTTAAGGTTGAAGCTAGTCGAAACGAAGAAAGACCAAAATGGACGAACTTGGTCAAGTTGGATGATTCTTGGACCAAATGGCTCTTCGTTGGTCTCAAACTTCTCCACATGGTTTATTGTGTCATATTACATCAATCTATGCTTGACATTTGGCTTTGGTTAAGGTTGAAGCTAGTCGAAACGAAGAAAGACCAAAATGGACGAACTTGGTTAAGTTGGATGATTCTTGGACCAAATGGCTCTTCGTTGGTCTCAAACTTCTCCACATGGTTTATTGTGTCATATTACATCAATCTATGCTTGACATTTGGCTTTGGTTAAGGTTGAAGCTAGTCGAAACGAAGAAAGACCAAAATGGACGAACTTGGTCAAGTTGGATGATTCTTCGACCAAATGGCTCTTCGTTGGTCTCAAACTTCTCCACATGGTTTATTGTGTCATATTACATCAATCTATGCTTGACATTTGGCTTTGGTTAAGGTTGAAGCTAGTCGAAACGAAGAAAGACCAAAATGGACGAACTTGGTCAAGTTGGATGATTCTTGGACCAAATGGCTCTTCGTTGGTCTCAAACTTCTCCACATGGTTTATTGTGTCATATTACATCAATCTATGCTTGACATTTGGCTTTGGTTAAGGTTGAAGCTAGTCGAAACGAAGAAAGACCAAAATGGACGAACTTGGTCAAGTTGGATGATTCTTGGACCAAATGGCTCTTCGTTGGTCTCAAACTTCTCCACATGGTTTATTGTGTCATATTACATCAATCTATGCTTGACATTTGGCTTTGGTTAAGGTTGAAGCTAGTCGAAACGAAGAAAGACCAAAATGGACGAACTTGGTCAAGTTGGATGATTCTTCGACCAAATGGCTCTTCGTTGGTCTCAAACTTCTCCACATGGTTTATTGTGTCATATTACATCAATCTATGCTTGACATTTGGCTTTGGTTAAGGTTGAAGCTAGTCGAAACGAAGAAAGACCAAAATGGACGAACTTGGTCAAGTTGGATGATTCTTCGACCAAATGGCTCTTCGTTGGTCTCAAACTTCTCCACATGGTTTATTGTGTCATATTACATCAATCTATGCTTGACATTTGGCTTTGGTTAAGGTTGAAGCTAGTCGAAACGAAGAAAGACCAAAATGGACGAACTTGGTTAAGTTGGATGATTCTTGGACCAAATGGCTCTTCGTTGGTCTCAAACTTCTCCACATGGTTTATTGTGTCATATTACATCAATCTATGCTTGACATTTGGCTTTGGTTAAGGTTGAAGCTAGTCGAAACGAAGAAAGACCAAAATGGACGAACTTGGTTAAGTTGGATGATTCTTGGACCAAATGGCTCTTCGTTGGTCTCAAACTTCTCCACATGGTTTATTGTGTCATATTACATCAATCTATGCTTGACATTTGGCTTTGGTTAAGGTTGAAGCTAGTCGAAACGAAGAAAGACCAAAATGGACGAACTTGGTCAAGTTGGATGATTCTTGGACCAAATGGCTCTTCGTTGGTCTCAAACTTCTCCACATGGTTTATTGTGTCATATTACATCAATCTATGCTTGACATTTGGCTTTGGTTAAGGTTGAAGCTAGTCGAAACGAAGAAAGACCAAAATGGACGAACTTGGTCAAGTTGGATGATTCTTGGACCAAATGGCTCTTCGTTGGTCTCAAACTTCTCCACATGGTTTATTGTGTCATATTACATCAATCTATGCTTGACATTTGGCTTTGGTTAAGGTTGAAGCTAGTCGAAACGAAGAAAGACCAAAATGGACGAACTTGGTTAAGTTGGATGATTCTTCGACCAAATGGCTCTTCTTGGTCTCAAACTTCTCCACATGGTTTATTGTGTCATATTACATCAATCTATGCTTGACATTTGGTTTCGTTAACGTTGAAGCTAGTCGAAATGAAGAAAGACCAAAATGGACGAACTTGGTCAAGTTGGATGATTCTTGGACCAAATGGCTCTTCGTTGGTCTCAAACTTCTCCACATGGTTTATTGTGTCATATTACATCAATCTATGCTTGACATTTGGCTTTGGTTAAGGTTGAAGCTAGTCGAAACGAAGAAAGACCAAAATGGACGAACTTGGTAAGTTGGATGATTCTTCGACCAAATGGCTCTTCGTTGGTCTCAAACTTCTCCACATGGTTTATTGTGTCATATTACATCAATCTATGCTTGACATTTGGCTTTGGTTAAGGTTGAAGCTAGTCGAAACGAAGAAAGACCAAAATGGACGAACTTGGTCAAGTTGGATGATTCTTGGACCAAATGGCTCTTCGTTGGTCTCAAACTTCTCCACATGGTTTATTGTGTCATATTACATCAATCTATGCTTGACATTTGGCTTTGGTTAAGGTTGAAGCTAGTCGAAACGAAGAAAGACCAAAATGGACGAACTTGGTTAAGTTGGATGATTCTTGACCAAATGGCTCTTCGTTGGTCTCAAACTTCTCCACATGGTTTATTGTGTCATATTACATCAATCTATGCTTGACATTTGGTTTCGGTTAACGTTGAAGCTAGTCGAAACGAAGAAAGACCAAAATGGACGAACTTGGTCAAGTTGGATGATTCTTGGACCAAATGGCTCTTCGTTGGTCTCAAACTTCTCCACATGGTTTATTGTGTCATATTACATCAATCTATGCTTGACATTTGGCTTTGGTTAAGGTTGAAGCTAGTCGAAACGAAGAAAGACCAAAATGGACGAACTTGGTCAAGTTGGATGATTCTTGGACCAAATGGCTCTTCGTTGGTCTCAAACTTCTCCACATGGTTTATTGTGTCATATTACATCAATCTATGCTTGACATTTGGCTTTGGTTAAGGTTGAAGCTAGTCGAAACGAAGAAAGACCAAAATGGACGAACTTGGTTAAGTTGGATGATTCTTGGACCAAATGGCTCTTCGTTGGTCTCAAACTTCTCCACATGGTTTATTGTGTCATATTACATCAATCTATGCTTGACATTTGGTTTCGGTTAACGTTGAAGCTAGTCGAAACGAAGAAAGACCAAAATGGACGAACTTGGTCAAGTTGGATGATTCTTGGACCAAATGGCTCTTCGTTGGTCTCAAACTTCTCCACATGGTTTATTGTGTCATATTACATCAATCTATGCTTGACATTTGGCTTTGGTTAAGGTTGAAGCTAGTCGAAACGAAGAAAGACCAAAATGGACGAACTTGGTCAAGTTGGATGATTCTTGGACCAAATGGCTCTTCGTTGGTCTCAAACTTCTCCACATGGTTTATTGTGTCATATTACATCAATCTATGCTTGACATTTGGCTTTGGTTAAGGTTGAAGCTAGTCGAAACGAAGAAAGACCAAAATGGACGAACTTGGTCAAGTTGGATGATTCTTGGACCAAATGGCTCTTCGTTGGTCTCAAACTTCTCCACATGGTTTATTGTGTCATATTACATCAATCTATGCTTGACATTTGGCTTTGGTTAAGGTTGAAGCTAGTCGAAACGAAGAAAGACCAAAATGGACGAACTTGGTTAAGTTGGATGATTCTTGGACCAAATGGCTCTTCGTTGGTCTCAAACTTCTCCACATGGTTTATTGTGTCATATTACATCAATCTATGCTTGACATTTGGCTTTGGTTAAGGTTGAAGCTAGTCGAAACGAAGAAAGACCAAAATGGACGAACTTGGTTAAGTTGGATGATTCTTGGACCAAATGGCTCTTCGTTGGTCTCAAACTTCTCCACATGGTTTATTGTGTCATATTACATCAATCTATGCTTGACATTTGGCTTTGGTTAAGGTTGAAGCTAGTCGAAACGAAGAAAGACCAAAATGGACGAACTTGGTCAAGTTGGATGATTCTTGGACCAAATGGCTCTTCGTTGGTCTCAAACTTCTCCACATGGTTTATTGTGTCATATTACATCAATCTATGCTTGACATTTGGCTTTGGTTAAGGTTGAAGCTAGTCGAAACGAAGAAAGACCAAAATGGACGAACTTGGTTAAGTTGGATGATTCTTGGACCAAATGGCTCTTCGTTGGTCTCAAACTTCTCCACATGGTTTATTGTGTCATATTACATCAATCTATGCTTGACATTTGGTTTGGTTAACGTTGAAGCTAGTCGAAACGAAGAAAGACCAAAATGGACGAACTTGGTCAAGTTGGATGATTCTTGGACCAAATGGCTCTTCGTTGGTCTCAAACTTCTCCACATGGTTTATTGTGTCATATTACATCAATCTATGCTTGACATTTGGCTTTGGTTAAGGTTGAAGCTAGTCGAAACGAAGAAAGACCAAAATGGACGAACTTGGTTAAGTTGGATGATTCTTGGACCAAATGGCTCTTCGTTGGTCTCAAACTTCTCCACATGGTTTATTGTGTCATATTACATCAATCTATGCTTGACATTTGGCTTTGGTTAAGGTTGAAGCTAGTCGAAACGAAGAAAGACCAAAATGGACGAACTTGGTCAAGTTGGATGATTCTTGGACCAAATGGCTCTTCGTTGGTCTCAAACTTCTCCACATGGTTTATTGTGTCATATTACATCAATCTATGCTTGACATTTGGCTTTGGTTAAGGTTGAAGCTAGTCGAAACGAAGAAAGACCAAAATGGACGAACTTGGTTAAGTTGGATGATTCTTGGACCAAATGGCTCTTCGTTGGTCTCAAACTTCTCCACATGGTTTATTGTGTCATATTACATCAATCTATGCTTGACATTTGGCTTTGGTTAAGGTTGAAGCTAGTCGAAACGAAGAAAGACCAAAATGGACGAACTTGGTCAAGTTGGATGATTCTTGGACCAAATGGCTCTTCGTTGGTCTCAAACTTCTCCACATGGTTTATTGTGTCATATTACATCAATCTATGCTTGACATTTGGCTTTGGTTAAGGTTGAAGCTAGTCGAAACGAAGAAAGACCAAAATGGACGAACTTGGTTAAGTTGGATGATTCTTGGACCAAATGGCTCTTCGTTGGTCTCAAACTTCTCCACATGGTTTATTGTGTCATATTACATCAATCTATGCTTGACATTTGGCTTTGGTTAAGGTTGAAGCTAGTCGAAACGAAGAAAGACCAAAATGGACGAACTTGGTTAAGTTGGATGATTCTTGGACCAAATGGCTCTTCGTTGGTCTCAAACTTCTCCACATGGTTTATTGTGTCATATTACATCAATCTATGCTTGACATTTGGCTTTGGTTAAGGTTGAAGCTAGTCGAAACGAAGAAAGACCAAAATGGACGAACTTGGTTAAGTTGGATGATTCTTGGACCAAATGGCTCTTCGTTGGTCTCAAACTTCTCCACATGGTTTATTGTGTCATATTACATCAATCTATGCTTGACATTTGGCTTTGGTTAAGGTTGAAGCTAGTCGAAACGAAGAAAGACCAAAATGGACGAACTTGGTCAAGTTGGATGATTCTTGGACCAAATGGCTCTTCGTTGGTCTCAAACTTCTCCACATGGTTTATTGTGTCATATTACATCAATCTATGCTTGACATTTGGCTTTGGTTAAGGTTGAAGCTAGTCGAAACGAAGAAAGACCAAAATGGACGAACTTGGTTAAGTTGGATGATTCTTGGACCAAATGGCTCTTCGTTGGTCTCAAACTTCTCCACATGGTTTATTGTGTCATATTACATCAATCTATGCTTGACATTTGGCTTTGGTTAAGGTTGAAGCTAGTCGAAACGAAGAAAGACCAAAATGGACGAACTTGGTCAAGTTGGATGATTCTTGGACCAAATGGCTCTTCGTTGGTCTCAAACTTCTCCACATGGTTTATTGTGTCATATTACATCAATCTATGCTTGACATTTGGCTTTGGTTAAGGTTGAAGCTAGTCGAAACGAAGAAAGACCAAAATGGACGAACTTGGTTAAGTTGGATGATTCTTGGACCAAATGGCTCTTCGTTGGTCTCAAACTTCTCCACATGGTTTATTGTGTCATATTACATCAATCTATGCTTGACATTTGGCTTTGGTTAAGGTTGAAGCTAGTCGAAACGAAGAAAGACCAAAATGGACGAACTTGGTCAAGTTGGATGATTCTTGGACCAAATGGCTCTTCGTTGGTCTCAAACTTCTCCACATGGTTTATTGTGTCATATTACATCAATCTATGCTTGACATTTGGCTTTGGTTAAGGTTGAAGCTAGTCGAAACGAAGAAAGACCAAAATGGACGAACTTGGTCAAGTTGGATGATTCTTGGACCAAATGGCTCTTCGTTGGTCTCAAACTTCTCCACATGGTTTATTGTGTCATATTACATCAATCTATGCTTGACATTTGGCTTTGGTTAAGGTTGAAGCTAGTCGAAACGAAGAAAGACCAAAATGGACGAACTTGGTTAAGTTGGATGATTCTTCGACCAAATGGCTCTTCGTTGGTCTCAAACTTCTCCACATGGTTTATTGTGTCATATTACATCAATCTATGCTTGACATTTGGTTTCGGTTAACGTTGAAGCTAGTCGAAACGAAGAAAGACCAAAATGGACGAACTTGGTCAAGTTGGATGATTCTTGGACCAAATGGCTCTTCGTTGGTCTCAAACTTCTCCACATGGTTTATTGTGTCATATTACATCAATCTATGCTTGACATTTGGCTTTGGTTAAGGTTGAAGCTAGTCGAAACGAAGAAAGACCAAAATGGACGAACTTGGTTAAGTTGGATGATTCTTGACCAAATGGCTCTTCGTTGGTCTCAAACTTCTCCACATGGTTTATTGTGTCATATTACATCAATCTATGCTTGACATTTGGCTTTGGTTAAGGTTGAAGCTAGTCGAAACGAAGAAAGACCAAAATGGACGAACTTGGTCAAGTTGGATGATTCTTGGACCAAATGGCTCTTCGTTGGTCTCAAACTTCTCCACATGGTTTATTGTGTCATATTACATCAATCTATGCTTGACATTTGGTTTGGTTAAGGTTGAAGCTAGTCGAAACGAAGAAAGACCAAAATGGACGAACTTGGTTAAGTTGGATGATTCTTGGACCAAATGGCTCTTCGTTGGTCTCAAACTTCTCCACATGGTTTATTGTGTCATATTACATCAATCTATGCTTGACATTTGGTTTGGTTAAGGTTGAAGCTAGTCGAAACGAAGAAAGACCAAAATGGACGAACTTGGTCAAGTTGGATGATTCTTGGACCAAATGGCTCTTCGTTGGTCTCAAACTTCTCCACATGGTTTATTGTGTCATATTACATCAATCTATGCTTGACATTTGGCTTTGGTTAAGGTTGAAGCTAGTCGAAACGAAGAAAGACCAAAATGGACGAACTTGGTTAAGTTGGATGATTCTTGGACCAAATGGCTCTTCGTTGGTCTCAAACTTCTCCACATGGTTTATTGTGTCATATTACATCAATCTATGCTTGACATTTGGCTTTGGTTAAGGTTGAAGCTAGTCGAAACGAAGAAAGACCAAAATGGACGAACTTGGTCAAGTTGGATGATTCTTGGACCAAATGGCTCTTCGTTGGTCTCAAACTTCTCCACATGGTTTATTGTGTCATATTACATCAATCTATGCTTGACATTTGGCTTTGGTTAAGGTTGAAGCTAGTCGAAACGAAGAAAGACCAAAATGGACGAACTTGGTTAAGTTGGATGATTCTTGGACCAAATGGCTCTTCGTTGGTCTCAAACTTCTCCACATGGTTTATTGTGTCATATTACATCAATCTATGCTTGACATTTGGCTTTGGTTAAGGTTGAAGCTAGTCGAAACGAAGAAAGACCAAAATGGACGAACTTGGTCAAGTTGGATGATTCTTGGACCAAATGGCTCTTCGTTGGTCTCAAACTTCTCCACATGGTTTATTGTGTCATATTACATCAATCTATGCTTGACATTTGGCTTTGGTTAAGGTTGAAGCTAGTCGAAACGAAGAAAGACCAAAATGGACGAACTTGGTTAAGTTGGATGATTCTTGGACCAAATGGCTCTTCGTTGGTCTCAAACTTCTCCACATGGTTTATTGTGTCATATTACATCAATCTATGCTTGACATTTGGCTTTGGTTAAGGTTGAAGCTAGTCGAAACGAAGAAAGACCAAAATGGACGAACTTGGTTAAGTTGGATGATTCTTGGACCAAATGGCTCTTCGTTGGTCTCAAACTTCTCCACATGGTTTATTGTGTCATATTACATCAATCTATGCTTAACATTTGGTTTGGTTAACGTTGAAGCTAGTCGAAACGAAGAAAGACCAAAATGGACGAACTTGGTTAAGTTGGATGATTCTTCGACCAAATGGCTCTTCGTTGGTCTCAAACTTCTCCACATGGTTTATTGTGTCATATTACATCAATCTATGCTTAACATTTGGTTTCGGTTAAGGTTGAAGCTAGTCGAAACGAAGAAAGACCAAAATGGACGAACTTGTTCAAGTTGGATGATTCTTCGACCAAATGGCTCTTCGTTGGTCTCAAACTTCTCCACATGGTTTATTGTGTCATATTACATCAATCTATGCTTGACATTTGGTTTGGTTAACGTTGAAGCTAGTCGAAATGAAGAAAGACCAAAATGGACGAACTTGGTCAAGTTGGATGATTCTTGGACCAAATGGCTCTTCGTTGGTCTCAAACTTCTCCACATGGTTTATTGTGTCATATTACATCAATCTATGCTTGACATTTGGCTTTGGTTAAGGTTGAAGCTAGTCGAAACGAAGAAAGACCAAAATGGACGAACTTGGTCAAGTTGGATGATTCTTGGACCAAATGGCTCTTCGTTGGTCTCAAACTTCTCCACATGGTTTATTGTGTCATATTACATCAATCTATGCTTGACATTTGGCTTTGGTTAAGGTTGAAGCTAGTCGAAACGAAGAAAGACCAAAATGGACGAACTTGGTCAAGTTGGATGATTCTTCGACCAAATGGCTCTTCGTTGGTCTCAAACTTCTCCACATGGTTTATTGTGTCATATTACATCAATCTATACTTGACATTTGGCTTTGGTTAAGGTTGAAGCTAGTCGAAACGAAGAAAGACCAAAATGGACGAACTTGGTTAAGTTGGATGATTCTTGGACCAAATGGCTCTTCGTTGGTCTCAAACTTCTCCACATGGTTTATTGTGTCATATTACATCAATCTATGCTTGACATTTGGCTTTGGTTAAGGTTGAAGCTAGTCGAAACGAAGAAAGACCAAAATGGACGAACTTGGTTAAGTTGGATGATTCTTGGACCAAATGGCTCTTCGTTGGTCTCAAACTTCTCCACATGGTTTATTGTGTCATATTACATCAATCTATGCTTGACATTTGGCTTTGGTTAAGGTTGAAGCTAGTCGAAACGAAGAAAGACCAAAATGGACGAACTTGGAAGTTGGATGATTCTTGGACCAAATGGCTCTTCGTTGGTCTCAAACTTCTCCACATGGTTTATTGTGTCATATTACATCAATCTATGCTTGACATTTGGCTTTGGTTAAGGTTGAAGCTAGTCGAAACGAAGAAAGACCAAAATGGACGAACTTGGTCAAGTTGGATGATTCTTGGACCAAATGGCTCTTCGTTGGTCTCAAACTTCTCCACATGGTTTATTGTGTCATATTACATCAATCTATGCTTGACATTTGGCTTTGGTTAAGGTTGAAGCTAGTCGAAACGAAGAAAGACCAAAATGGACGAACTTGGTTAAGTTGGATGATTCTTGGACCAAATGGCTCTTCGTTGGTCTCAAACTTCTCCACATGGTTTATTGTGTCATATTACATCAATCTATACTTGACATTTGGCTTTGGTTAAGGTTGAAGCTAGTCGAAACGAAGAAAGACCAAAATGGACGAACTTGGTAAGTTGGATGATTCTTGGACCAAATGGCTCTTCGTTGGTCTCAAACTTCTCCACATGGTTTATTGTGTCATATTACATCAATCTATGCTTGACATTTGGCTTTGGTTAAGGTTGAAGCTAGTCGAAACGAAGAAAGACCAAAATGGACGAACTTGGTTAAGTTGGATGATTCTTGGACCAAATGGCTCTTCGTTGGTCTCAAACTTCTCCACATGGTTTATTGTGTCATATTACATCAATCTATGCTTAACATTTGGCTTTGGTTAAGTTGAAGCTAGTCGAAACGAAGAAAGACCAAAATGGACGAACTTGGTTAAGTTGGATGATTCTTGGACCAAATGGCTCTTCGTTGGTCTCAAACTTCTCCACATGGTTTATTGTGTCATATTACATCAATCTATGCTTGACATTTGGTTTCGGTTAAGGTTGAAGCTAGTCGAAACGAAGAAAGACCAAAATGGACGAACTTGGTCAAGTTGGATGATTCTTGGACCAAATGGCTCTTCGTTGGTCTCAAACTTCTCCACATGGTTTATTGTGTCATATTACATCAATCTATGCTTGACATTTGGCTTTGGTTAAGGTTGAAGCTAGTCGAAACGAAGAAAGACCAAAATGGACGAACTTGGTTAAGTTGGATGATTCTTGGACCAAATGGCTCTTCGTTGGTCTCAAACTTCTCCACATGGTTTATTGTGTCATATTACATCAATCTATGCTTGACATTTGGTTTGGTTAAGGTTGAAGCTAGTCGAAACGAAGAAAGACCAAAATGGACGAACTTGGTCAAGTTGGATGATTCTTGGACCAAATGGCTCTTCGTTGGTCTCAAACTTCTCCACATGGTTTATTGTGTCATATTACATCAATCTATGCTTGACATTTGGCTTTGGTTAAGGTTGAAGCTAGTCGAAACGAAGAAAGACCAAAATGGACGAACTTGGTTAAGTTGGATGATTCTTGGACCAAATGGCTCTTCGTTGGTCTCAAACTTCTCCACATGGTTTATTGTGTCATATTACATCAATCTATGCTTGACATTTGGCTTTGGTTAAGGTTGAAGCTAGTCGAAACGAAGAAAGACCAAAATGGACGAACTTGGTTAAGTTGGATGATTCTTGGACCAAATGGCTCTTCGTTGGTCTCAAACTTCTCCACATGGTTTATTGTGTCATATTACATCAATCTATGCTTGACATTTGGCTTTGGTTAAGGTTGAAGCTAGTCGAAACGAAGAAAGACCAAAATGGACGAACTTGGTTAAGTTGGATGATTCTTGGACCAAATGGCTCTTGTTGGTCTCAAACTTCTCCACATGGTTTATTGTGTCATATTACATCAATCTATGCTTGGCATTTGGCTTTGGTTAAGGTTGAAGCTAGTCGAAACGAAGAAAGACCAAAATGGACGAACTTGGTTAAGTTGGATGATTCTTCGACCAAATGGCTCTTCGTTGGTCTCAAACTTCTCCACATGGTTTATTGTGTCATATTACATCAATCTATGCTTGGCATTTGGCTTTGGTTAAGGTTGAAGCTAGTCGAAACGAAGAAAGACCAAAATGGACGAACTTGGTCAAGTTGGATGATTCTTGGACCAAATGGCTCTTCGTTGGTCTCAAACTTCTCCACATGGTTTATTGTGTCATATTACATCAATCTATGCTTGACATTTGGCTTTGGTTAAGGTTGAAGCTAGTCGAAACGAAGAAAGACCAAAATGGACGAACTTGGTCAAGTTGGATGATTCTTCGACCAAATGGCTCTTCCATGGTCTCAAACTTCTCCACATGGTTTATTGTGTCATATTACATCAATCTATACTTGACATTTGGCTTTGGTTAAGGTTGAAGCTAGTCGAAACGAAGAAAGACCAAAATGGACGAACTTGGTCAAGTTGGATAATTCTTCGACCAAATGGCTCTTCGTTGGTCTCAAACTTCTCCACATGGTTTATTGTGTCATATTACATCAATCTATGCTTGACATTTAGCTTTGGTTAAGGTTGAAGCTAGTCGAAACGAAGAAAGACCAAAATGGACGAACTTGGTTAAGTTGGATGATTCTTGGACCAAATGGCTCTTCGTTGGTCTCAAACTTCTCCAAATGGTTTATTGTGTCATATTACATCAATCTATGCTTGACATTTGGCTTTGGTTAAGGTTGAAGCTAGTCGAAACGAAGAAAGACCAAAAATGGACGAACTTGGTTAAGTTGGATGATTCTTCGGACCAAATGGCTCTTCGTTGGTCTCAAACTTCTCCAATGGTTTATTGTGTCATATTACATCAATCTATGCTTAAGATTTGGTTTCAGTTAACGTTTGAAGCTAGTCGAAACGAAGAAAGACCAAAATGGACGAACTTGGTCAAGTTGGATGATTCTTGGACCAAATGGCTCTTGGTTGGTCTCAAACTTCTCCACATGGTTTATTGTGTCATATTACATCAATCTATACTTGGCATTTGGCTTTGGTTAAGGTTGAAGCTAGTCGAAACGAAGAAAGACCAAAATGGACGAACTTGGTGAAGTTGGATGATTCTTCGACCAAATGGCTCTTCCATGGTCTCAAA